>WOGM01000113.1:0-17004 GCA_015342125.1 Leptinotarsa haldemani | reverse complement strand
GATAGTACCTACTCAAACGACCTATATAATAGTCATCTCTCGGAGGAATCAGTCCAGTCATCACCAGAAGACGATTGTAGATACCCACAATCGAAACGTCGTGAACCAACGTGACTTGGAATCGCTCAAAAATTTTTATTTTATTTTTGTTTTCTATCTTCATTTATTTTTTAATTTTCATTTATTTTTTGTACAATTGTTCATTTTTCACTTATATTTTATTTTACTATTATTTCATTTAAGGGTTTTTTTGCTTAATATAATTTGTTCTACTTTCAACTATTCACTTTGTAATAATTCCTTTTTTAGTTGTTTCAGGGATTTCAAATCATTTTAAAATAGGAGACAATGGAAGTCCGAACTAGTGAAAAAATGTGGGGTTTGTATACTTGCATGAAGATGAATTTTACGTTTCTCTTCTTCAAGAAAAATGAGTTAAAATCAAATTACTTGTCAGTTTTATTCAATAAATTGTATTATCATCAAAACTATATGTGTGTACCTATTATGTCAACAGGTAGCAGGTCAAACTTCAATTACTAAAATTTGGCCAAAACAATTAAACAGGCCAAGCTAAATAAAACCCTTTAATTAATAGAGAGAGAGTACATGATCAAAAACAGATCTACAGAGTTTTCAGAGTTTTCATTTGTAAAAAGAAATATACTATTTTCCATCACAAGTGTATGCCTATAATAAAATACCAGAGTGTTTCCGAGTCAAAACTAAATTAAAATAATTTTTGATATCTAAAGCCAAGTTCACCATTGTCGAATTTTTTTGAAGCCATGCATAACTTTAAATATACCCACTTAGCATTTTGACTTGTTTTTTTTATTCTTGTCTTAAAATAGGTTACGTTCTCTTGATTTTTCCTATCTTACTACCATCGACTTTTATCCTATCATTTTATTTTATATGTTATCATCATTGTATTGACATGTTTTAAACTGGCAACAGGTTATTTTTTTAATATAGGAAGGAATCGGGAAATAACCAACCGTTAAAAAAAGAGTACCATTTCGTGAAATAGTGGAAAGACTAATACATATTATGATTGCTAAGTGACCAGACCTTACAAAGTCAGATTTTGCATGTATTTTCAATAATAAAGTGTTATAGTAATTTTTTGAGAATATTCGTTCGAGTTGAAGTTAAAACTCAACATATATTAAAACTTATGACAATTATGTTAACATGGATACTCAGATGAAGCATAATATGCTGTTCAGCTGTTTCATTATTCATTATCATCTCAATACTTTCACTGGTAAATGAATGACGACCATGATTGAAATCGTTATATCAGCGTTTCACAATGGCAAAGGATAGGATGTCGTCTTCAAAAGTAAAAGGAAGTTGATCAATGCAGTGCTATCTTGATAATCCATGTCAGAAGATATAATAAATCATTGCACCAAAATATCATGAGTATATTTTTTCATTCAAACACAATTTTCAAGGGACTGTAAACTACACAAATTGAGTTCCACAATCAAATGACATGTCATTCTTCTGATGTAAATTATGGTTAAAAATGTTCAACTTTTTAATATAAAAAATAACCTTTCGTCATATCAAGGAAACAAGTGTTTCTCACTTCAGTGACAAACCAGTTGAACTCTTGGGATCAAAAAATTAACAATAAATGATTTATAAAATTTAAAAAAGTTGAAAGGTAAGAAATAACGTTTAACATAATTCATATAGTCGCAGAAGGTCGTGTTGATTGTTGAAAAATTGTAATAAATCAGTTAATTATTCAATTAATTCCATGTCTACTACCAACCAGCCAAATATACTTCATACATACATTTTCTAATCATTTATAGACGGCTTGTTCAGCTACCAGGAGACAGAAAGAATTGGAGCTACAAGTTTTAACAGGACCCGTAAGAGGTTGGGAAGGTCCTAGCCTAACCACACTTGGAGATATCATATACATGGGATCAGTCGCTGTGGGTCCTCAACATCATGATAGATACTTTGTATTATTTCCATCCACTTTGGTCATACTCTCTGTCAGTCACAGGTTGAGTGCTTTTATTTATGAGGTATGCCATACAATAGTTATAAAAATATCATATAATAACATCGAATTTCATTCTAGGGAAAACTATTTTTATCTGGCTTAATCATTAATAGACTTGAAGACACTGATCAGTACAAAAACGCCTTTGAAATTAGCGCACCCATGATAGACAAAAGAGTTGCCGTTTGTCAGAGTAAGGAAGAAGCTGATCATTGGGTAGAGTTACTATGTAAACACATGCCGAGAAGTTCAACTGCTTCAAATATTAGTCAGAAAGTATCACCATCTCAGGCACAGTTTGTTCCACAGCCACCACCTCATGTAAGTATTCAGTATTTCACTACTTTTATTAAAAATTGAATTTTTATCTGTATGTTATAAAAACAATAGAGTAATCAATAATTATCAGGTATTTATTCTTAATACTGTTTAAATTACTAGTTATTTTGTATCTATAATAAATAAAGTAATTTTGAATTGCAGATTTGTAAATTGCAGATTTTAAATCTATATTTCAATTTTGAAAATGCAATGTAAAGTTTAGCGTTTGTTACATATTAATAATAATAAATTGTATTTATCCCAAGAAACATTACATGTTTATAGTAAGGACAATGTTACATACAAATTGAAAAAAAAACATACTAAAAATAATACAACAACAAAAAAAAACAAATGGAGTACCACTTCGTGAAACAGTGGGAACCTACAATATGTTATGATAAAATTGTCAACCTATTTCAAAATATATTTTTTTAGTTGTGTTCTGAATTTGGTAAAATTATTTTTTTTATATTGTTAGGTATTTTATTATATTGCTGTTAAATGTTATTACATCATGTTGATTCACAAAATGCATTACTATTTCCGTGAAAATAATTCAGTCTTTATATATCTACTTTATGAATAAATTTTTCCTATTCCTACAGATTCCCCAGATGAATCAAAGGGGTTACTGTAACCGAACATCGATACTAGGCTTTAAGACCAATCTCTACTATAGGCCTATCTATCCTCCTGATCACTATCCTTCTGCAGCTCCTTACGCTGCTCTGAACAAGTACTATCAGAGGCTCATCAAAGCGAGAGTGATAACGAGAAAACTTTTGAAACAGTTACTATATTCGGAATATTTAAACAAAATGAACTTGAGTTTGGTGAGGATTCGACACCATAAGACTGAAATAAGTATATTTACTAAAGATATTCACTGTAGAGATAGTATTATTAATTGCGATAGTGATTGTGATAGTGATAGTTCTGATTCCAGTGATAGTGAGTTCAAATTCAGGAAACAAATAAATCGATCAGGAACGTCTAGTAGTACAAGTAATCCTTTTGGATACATAAGATATTATAACCCTCAAACAGGTATAGAGCAGCATGAAACAAAATATGAAAGTTTTGTAGACTACGGTGTTCCATCATCTGAAGAAATAAATACGACTAAAAACTCCCGGAATCCCAGTGTGTTAGTTTCTACTGCTATGATACAATTGCGGAAGCAAAGATCTGAGGAATCAGAAGCGAGTTCATGTTATCCTGAAAGAATACCTTTTATGGCTTGTGAAAATTTACCAAATCTCAAAGACAGCTTGGAATTGAACAATCTTACCTTACCAGATGAATATGTTCCTGTAACTAGGCAGAGCTGTCCAACTAAATTAGTTGGAAATAAATTCAACCAAAGTAGCCTAACTACTATCTATATTCCTACTTGGTCCAATAGTGATAATAACATAACTAGGAAGAAAGATATGCAGGAAGAAAATAGGTTATCCAATGATTCAAGCACAGCAACTCATTCAAGTAATCTAGAACTTCCAATTAACACATTACCTTTACCAGATAAAATGGTGGCAGAACTGTTGTACAACTTTGATGGAGAATTTGACAAAACCGATTCTATCGGAAGTACTATCGAGGAATTATCTTCTGATAACGTTTTGAAACCACCTACAATGTTCCTCAAGAACGACGTGCAAGTAATACCACAAACTGTTAGTCTTAATCTCGAAAATGTAGGATTTCGTAAACACAGTATTAACTCTGATAAACCGAGACGTCGAAGCAGTCTTCATATTAACACAAGCAGAAATCCCAAAAAAAGTATGTGTGTTAGCTCACAGTACATAAAAATGTCAAATCAAGCCACATCACAACAATCGTTTTGTCGATGCTGCATGGACTACTGTCACAGTCCTAGATCATCTGACTCTGGTATGGCTGGAAGTTGTACCCTAAACTCTCCAGATTCTGCCAATGTCAGTGATGATCCATCATTAGATTCCTCACAAATTCGAGTCAGTATGGACATGGCAAAATTATTCCATAAATTCGGGGATTTGCCACGTGATAACCGTGAAATGATATCTTTGAGCGATATTGAGGCCAGAGACTTTGAATTTGAGTGCCCATGCACTTCTCCCTTTGGATCGACCCCAAGAACTTCGGGACAGGATTGTACTCCAGAAAATGTTATGGTAGGATCTTGTGATCACTCCAGAACATCGGTTACTTCCAGCGTTGATATTAATCCTAAAAAGTGGGGATCCCAACCCAAACTCCATTCCAAATTGTATATTGCACCCTTGATACCACGCGATAGTGGACCTCAAAAGTCCCAGTCTGCAGGTTGTCTCTTGGATGAATCAACTGAGGAAAGAGCAGAGGTGGAAGAAAATCCTGCTATGTACAAATCTGGCCTGTATGCACATTGGTGGTTAAAAGCCAAAATCCCAGCCAGTGTTGTTAAAGGGATTTATATGGACACTAGGTCACCCCCTACAGGCAAGGGCATGTGTTATTGCAGTGATATAAGTATTTTCTTCGTGGTTTGTTATTCTCACAAGTTAACCACTTAATTACCTAACAGTGTGTTGCTTGTGTGTGTGTTGGCCCTTGCCTGTACATCCATTAACTATGCCATTTCGAGTTATCATCTGTTATCATATTCACCAAACTGCTAAACTAATTTGCATACTTCAAGCTCACTTTTCCTGCACTAAATGATTAAATCATTATTGAATATTGGATTATCACTGCTCCATACATTAATTCAATTTCATCACAACTGTTGTAATACTGAAAAAATAACATGGTTGGTTATGTAGAAAAGAGCAAAGTTATCGGTACTGTTTTTTTATCTATCTGTTGACATCAATAAGAAAATGTATAGATATGAACACAAAAAGGAGAATAAATTTATCTAAAATCATTTCCACGATTATTTTTCTAGATGATTGGGTTACATGCAAGTAAATTTTTCTTTCTCATTTTCTAAACCAAACATAGCACAAGTAATATTCGTAATTTAATCTCAGTGAGTAGCCCTATTATTGTTCTTATTGTTCGATTCTCTTCTCGGATGGAAGTGGAAAGCTTAGTGCATGCGCCGATGGCATCCACTACAAAGTCTGCCACTATTCCATCAACATACTGTCGAGGCAAGCTTCCTACACAATTACTATAGATAGTGTTTTGCTGCTTAATGGATATAGAAAGACTCATTGATATTTTTAACAAAGTACTGCTAGTACAAAAGTGATTAATATGCACCTTGGCCGTCACCGTCGGCATATATTAATGGTATTAGAGAGAATTGAATGTGAAAAGGTTGACAATAAGGGATTAAGCTTGTTAACTTCATGTGCCTCCTCATTTTGGCTAAGCCCTAATCTAGTAAGAGAGCATCTAAGCTTGTATGCCAATATCCGCCCATCAAGGTTCTAGTACGTTGTTACTCTACAGAAATGTTTATCATTGTAATTATTTTCAGGGGTGTAATGCTCGAATCCGTTTACAGTATGATTTGTGTTCTTCGGAAGAGATCATTGAGATTTCTCTACAAGGTCGGGCTTTGTTAATGGGACATTTCATATTGTTATTTCTATCCTCTCTATAACCCTGTATTTATTTATTTTATGTTTACTTACCTTAATTACATTATTTTTCCAATGTATTTCAGAATATGCATTATGTAACTATGTTTTTTATGCAAAACATTATCATTTATCATAGTTTTGTAAATACATTCAACTCTTTGGACAATAAAGCATATTTATTATCAAAGGTTAATTGATGAAGAATACGTTTTTTTTCAAGCAGATTATGTTATAGGAATATTCGGTATGCATACAAAAATTCTTTATAGGTAGAATTGGAACCTCTGCCATAGAATGAACACTTTTCCCATACCAGAACTAAAATACTGTCTCTCGTCACTAAAAGTAGCCATCTTCTGATGATGTTAATTTTTTTAGAAAAATGCGCCACAAGAGTCAGTGCTTTAGTTCTGTTATAGATATGAATATTTGTCAGGGTTCAGAATAATGTAACCCAGTATATGTTCAGTTGAGTAATCAAAGGAGCAGAAGTAACAAGCTGAATCTCCTTTTTGTCTTTGAAATAAACATTTGTACAGAATGTGTACACATTTCTCTGAAGAATGGATGATTTCATCAATTGTTGCCAAATAGTTTTTGGGCTAAGACAACATTTTCTGAAATTGTTTTTTGGAGACATTTCAATATAAAACAGTTTAGTTTATTGTTTGAAGTTTTTTGAGATGGTAGTGAAAATACATTCTAAAATAAAAACGTCAATAATTTCACTTCTTTTAGTTTCACACCATGTGTCAACTGTTAATAGTGTAATTTATTTTACAAATACAATCATGGACGTGAAAAAAATGCCTAAATGGACTCAGCAAACCCATATCTACAACACAAGCAAACCCATATCTACAACACAGATTGTGTTCGTTAGCGCGGATTATGGTGGCGTGATAATAAAAACAAAAATATGTGAATATATGAGATATATGATAGATGTAATATTATCATCAAATATATTAATAATAAGTTTATTTGGCATTCAAATATCAATTACAGAAAATATTCATTGTATATCAGAAGAAAATACAAAGACTGAAATCTACACATTTCTGAGAAGAAAATCATTCATCTTAATTTCAATCTAAGAAAAAAAATTGTGGAATGTACCAAAAATACACTGCAGTTTTAATACAAGATAGTTTTATCAAACAGACAATTGAAAATGATAGAGAAACAATAAAATAATGCTACAATCCGAATATTAAAATTCTAGTATTTTCATTTTAGAAATACAAAATTACAAACTTTCACAAAATTACACTTTTTTATACTCATATAGTGACAACTGTATAATAGTGGTATTTTCCAACAACTGTTCAAACTAAGCAGAGTAAATAACTACTTCTTTAGCTTCAGGAAGTTTAACACTATTCAAATCAGTACCAATATCTTCTTAACCACAAAACTTTTCACCAGTCCATTCGACTTGTTTTTCAATGGGCATTCCATTAAAAATTAAATTACAAATAATCCCACTATTTTTTTGTTCAGCTGCATCAGCCTTCCGTTGCAATGCTCTGAATACCTCTTGTGTCCATCCAGCAGCACCATCATCTGATTGATACCATTTTAATATAGTTATTGTATGAGGTAGAGAATTATTGAATGTCTTTGTAACATAATTAAATGACGTGATTGAATAGAAGCTCTGGGTTAGAGCAAACTATCTTAGTGCTGGTATATTTTTCTATCCTGGGCTACCTAAGCATTCTTTTGAATAAGTTCAGATGTTGATTGTGACGTCTGGATCAAATAAAGTATCGATCTAAAATCTCAACAAAGCATCGCTTTTGGGGTTTGAAAGAAGATAAAATAGTAAAACCTTCAACTGATCAGAACGAACCCACAAAAACTATTGTTTCACCAAATTCACAGGTGATTTGCTGAAAAGATACTGATTTTGAAAGAAGAAAACGTGTGCAGGTAGTGGAAAATATAGTTTGGGTAGATGGTATAATTTTACTCAAAATGATACGAAATAAAGTGCATAGTACCCACTTCACACGAAATCTCGTATAGCCCACAATACTTTAGACTTTATAGCACCAAAAAAAATTGCATCCTTGTAACATCAAAGATGACTTGTCCATTAAATTTTTTCGAAAGAATCTAAAACAGTTTTCATTTCCAAATTTTTTCTGCTGGAATAAATAATACCAATTTTTCAAAACGATTTCACTCAACTTTTATGAGTTTTAGTTTTCATACAATTTTATTTTGTTAGCACTCATATTCAACCTTCATTACATTCTGATCGTTGGAAAAAAATAAACCTCAAGTTTCAGAATCTCCATGAACCATAGATTTTGTTCTCAAATGACTCATCAGTGAATTCAAGTTTGCCACTTGAGACTTCAGTCTTCGCACTGACTGTTGTAAAGTTTCCATGTTGATTTTCTGGCCTGTTAATTTTTTTTTACCCTTTAAGTTTCTTCTCGTACCCTTTAAGTTTCTTCTTGTCTTGCGAGGAGTTGAAAAATCACTGGTAGGTAGATCAATAAATAGTAGCTCCAATTGTCAAGATGTTGTTTATATTATTATTGTATTACGTTTTAAACCTGGCACTAGAAGCTCGTAATAGAGCACATTATTTCCATTGAAGAATACAGGTTTGGAAAGTCCGGCACTAACTCTTCAAAAGCATTTTTTTCTGTTACACGATCTTCCACTCACTTTTTATTCTGCAAATTTGTGGGTGCATTATTAGTTCAGTTTCTGATGCAGACAATGTTTCAGGGCTAGATTCAATACATTTTTCATGTTCTTCTTTCAAATTAGTATATATTTATCGGTATCGGTCGGTCGGTAGCCAAGCGGTTCGGCGTGGGTGCTTTGTTGCCTCACTAGAATTGACTGCCGTGTTGGTCGGTGGTTCAAACCCCAGTCTGAACGATCGATCTTCACTTGCTATCGTCCAACCCGTGTTAGGATTTATACGTTAAAAGGTAAGACCTCGTTAATCCTTAGTTCGCACAAGTTTCTACTTCTGAGGGTTGTCGTTCGTAGGGGTGCGACAGCTAGTTAACGGAAAAACAGATTTTAAACAGATTTTTTTTAACAGATTTCCGACACTTGCACATCTCTTCCCACAGAAAGCAAATTTTGGATTGATTTCAACACAAAAACGCATTACTAGTATTAAAATCCTACAGATTTTCCAACGGAACAGCTCTTTCATCGGCATCAGCTGAAAACCTGAAAGTTTTTTGCTTTATATTACATATATTCACGTGTAGAATACGAATCGTCAATGATAAAGAAATATCATATTTGTTCTTCATTTTCACAATAAAAACCGTGTTATTTAGTTCCCATCCATTCTGTATCTTTTAAGTTAACCAGTTAACATGTCGGACAAAATAAATTCCTGAAATATTTTCTCATAAAAATTTTGCATTTCATTACATACCAATTCGATACAGACTGTGACGCCAATGACCAACAAACTTTGTTGTGTTGGTACTCACCTATGAAAGCTCAAATGTTGGTTAGAACAATCAAATTGCTTACAAATCCAACAGTAAAGTACTATATATAATCCAAACACAATCACTATTTCAGTAAATATCATGCACGAACAACAATGTCAGCATGAACTAGTGAAATTTTTAAAAAGTAAGGTAGGATCTAACAACATAGCAACCCATCCCAGTAGGTGGGTAAATAGACACATCATGAAAATTCCTTAAAAAGTCTTTCCACTTGTGGAGTTGAAATGAATTGTGCAGAATTATTTGTCTGTAATAAAAATCTTCTTAACATATGATCACCAGGCAAATACTACTCACCTACAAAAAGGGCATTATTGACGTTTATATTACTATATTTTATTTGTATATTTACTACTTCCCCTCTCAAAACCATTGAAAATGAAACCGATTCATATTGAAATTTACTCCATTTAAAATAAAGAAGTTGGAAGCTATAAAAGTTGTATATCTCGAATCGGTCAATTCCAATTCCAGATACTCTATGCATATTTTTTTATTATGTCATTCAGCAATAAATATTGCATCATTAATAAGAAACAACTCAATCTCAATCAGCCAACTTCCTTAAAATGAATGAAAGGTCATGTAATAGCTTCAAATGTTATGGTCAGTTTACAGTTGATGAATCTAGTATAATTTCCTTCATTCATTCCAGATACTGATTTAACTTTCTGAGTCTGCCCCTAGTTTAGGATCTCACAAAAATTTCAGCTTGCCTTTTTTAACAGTAATGTGTCGTGAGTAGTTGCATTGAGGAATGTTACATTTAAGCAATGTTTCCTATTGTCCACAGACGTCTCCACTAGTAGCCGGAGGCGTGACAAACCACCCCAGTAACCGCCAAGGAGGAATCAATACCCGCTCATCTACTCCAACCCCACAACTCCACCATGGTACCACCGTCTCTTCACGCGGTTGGTCATCGATCTGCTTGAGACCCACCCCGCCTCTACGCCCCTGCCTCGCTCTTGGTACTTCTCCGAATGGACCCTATTCGAGGTACAGCCGTAAACCTATGAGCTACAAGGAAGACGGTTTAATCCTTGATGTCATTGAAGCATATTGTTCAGTTACCAAACTCAGAAGCACTGTTAATTCAGGTAGGGTAATTAGGATTGTCAGTTATAATTTATGAAAACTCTGCCATCAGCTGTCTCTCTACAACCTACTGTGAATGGTTAAAAGTAATTTTGTTCACTTTGATATCTACTTCTTAAGAAAAATTGACAAAGACATTGAATTTTATTTACTGCAGGTAATAAATTGAATTGAAAGCACAAGATTTCACAGAGGCATGAATACCATTGTTCTGATATAAGTAATATCTGCGAGGATTTGATACAATCTTTGTAGTTCAAACAGTCCATTGAAAATGTTTTTTTCACTGGAAACATACAGCCTGAATCAACATTAGCATTAACATTATCATTAAAATGATGAAATATCGCTTTCACACATTTCATTTCATGCAGCATGAATTAATTCAACATGACATAAGGAGTAGGTCAACTTTCAACTTAATGTAAATGTTAATTTTTTGACATTTTGCATACATTTCAATGTAATCTTGGATTCTGTTGTTCTATGTCATCTCTTTCAGACATAGTTGTTAATATTTGAGCGATATTAAATGTGTTGTTTATCATTGTATTGTTGCTGGCCACCAAAAATCTTCAGTAATCCAAAAAGCTGAATTTCAGTACTATAAGAGATAAATTATTGTCAAAAAATTGTGGGCCGAATATTTCTTAAGTATTTTACAAGCAATTTAATCAGAATTATTCCTAATGATAATTCAATGTTAATTCAAATTTGGCTGCATATTTCAGGCCTAACATCTTAGAATGAAAATGCATACGTTCATTTGTCGACAAGTTAATGGTAGAAATGAACTTTATTTCAGACACAAATACCTTCGTTTTTACTTCTTTCATTCTGGAACTTGAATTTTATTTTGACTTTTTTCAATAACACTTTTGCAAAAAAAATTGATGCTCACAGGTAATAAGTATAATCATGTAGCTCATTTTATCAAAAACATTTTTTACAGAAAACCAGAGCAAGTTAGCATAATCAGATGACTAATACCAATTTTTTATGACTATCTTAATTGGTTGTAGACTAGAGCCCATACATAACGCACTCATAATTCCACACCAGACAGCGCTGTTTCGACCCCCCATAGCTCTACAATCGTCTTCTGGTGATGACTGAATGAAAGCTGAATGAATGAGCCCCCATAGCTCTCCCTCACTTAGGCTATCTTAATGTTTTTATATACAAAGATACAAAGATGTTTCATATAGACCAGAGATGTCTATGGCTCAGCATGCTTTAGAACAGCCACAGAATCACCGAGAAATGCTTGCGACCAATATATGACAACAGGTTTTTAGATGCCTTCCTATGTTAAGGGATCGAAAAATGTGGAATGAGATCTATGAGCAGCGACAACTACAGATAGAAAACAGGGAAAATATATGTAGTAATTATTAACATGAAAAACAATAACAAAATAAGTTATACTAGGAAAAAACAGATTATATGAAAACATTAAGATAGCTATAAAAAATTTAGTTTTAGTCATCTCTTGATAATGCTAACCTAGTAAGCGAAACACGCGTCAAGATGCAGTATTCTGATTTTTCTGCATATAGCAGCGATGAATAAAAAGCTAGTGCCATATATGTAACACAAACTATAAAAAATTAAATGAGTTTCAACGTAGCAAAGACTGTATATTACAGTATATTACAGAGTACAATCACTTATGGTGTCGAATTTTGGGGAAATTCTGTCAACAGTAACTCAACATTTATTTTACATAAGACAGCTATTCGGGTACTTTTGAGACTTTGATGATCAGGTTCATCTATAGAACATTTTCTTAAGTTGAAAAAATATACCAATATGTACATATTCAAAGTAGGCATAGCTGCATTCAAAAGAAAACGAAATTTCACAAAATTTTCTAACATTCACAATTACAATACTCGTAACAAGGACACTTTCTTGATACCATCATTCAATTATGAAGTAAAGGGACATCATACATGAGAGTCAAAATTCTAATAAATTACTTAATTCGTTCGAAAACATAACTTTAGTTAACAATTTCAAATGTTGAGAAAACTTCTACAGGCTATAGTGTACTATTATCTCAATGAATTTTTTTACGACTCTCTTCAATAGATTCTATGATCAAGTAAAGAAATGAAAACGAACATTGATATTTTCGTTTCCAATATGATGTCCTTGCAAACTTTCGTATGACCAAAAACATTATCAAACTTTTTTCGTGTTTGCTCTTTGAGCGAAACATGTAATTTTCAACTGAATTATGTTTATATTTATGAATTTAGTTTCTTGGGAAAACACATTTATATACGCAACACATTCTAAATTTCTTCATTTACAAGTTCTACCTTGAGCTTTGGTGTACTTCACAAGAAGAAGATAATTCACAAAATTACACAAACATCTTCATTAATGTTTCGAAAGAGATATATAATGGGCTTGTTTCATGCTATGGAAAATGATACTGATTTGCTTATAGACTGATTCAGTTAGGCGTATATTATACACTTATCAAGCCTAATCGGCCCCAAGATCTCTTTATATTTGCAAAAGAAAGAACAATTCGAAAAGAAAGAATTCATATTGGCCGCGTGTCTGATGACCGATAATATTGATAGTGCCTAGAGCGGAGTTGCCAAGTGTATTGGTTTTTAATATCCAGTCACAGGTCTGATGATCCAATTTGACAGATACCATTTTTGTTGTTATTGTTGTCAACTCGGTGTGAATACAACTGTTACAATTATTATCCAATTAAAGATTTTTTTTTGTAAAAGGTAGGTCTCGGATGGTGCCTATTTTGCTGCATATTCCGTGTCATTAGTTTACATTCCAAAAAATATTTTTTTAGGTTATTTTTGGGTTGAATTTCACCATTACTACCACCAAAATGGTTAAATATGTTTTATACCTAGTTGTAAAAACAGATCATCCATACCGAACAAAAAGTTTTTCAAGAAACGAAACTCTAAGAAGATATATGGTTTTCGGAAAAGATAGCGAATATGGTAACCTTCAGGATTTTCATGAAATTTTGACAGATAGTTAAAAACTCACCAACTCTTTAGTTGGCCGAGCTAAAATAAAAATTGAATCAAAACTTTCCATCTTTCGATAAAAGACAAAGTCTGAAATGACCTACTAATTATATCACCTACCGTTTCAATTTTTCATTCATTCTTCATTTCGGTACCAAAGCATTGCAAATTTTACAAATAAAATTCATGGATCATTTCAAAATCGACTCTTGGTAAGTTGTCGGAGTCAGCTTTAACAAAACTACGTTCAACATTCATTTTGAAATTATTTTAACAAAAATACTAAGTTATATGTGGAAACCATTGACAGTAGATAATACTAGTATAAATACTAGCGACCGGTCTATAAGGTTTTAAGTATCAAGTACGTAAACATTTTCAAGAATTTCGTTAGTCCTGCTCTGCCGAAGAATGCGATCCTGTTTCTTCCTGGTCGACTCAATAATCGGGTAGAACGCAGACGGCTCCCCGGTAATGAAAGAGCTCATAAATCGGGTCGGCAGCAACATATAAACTTCCTGCGAATCTTTCAGAAGCTATCGAAGGCGAAAAAAGGGGAAAACGGAGACGCGCCTGCTAGACTATTCACCGGAGGAAAATGACGGACAATGTTGCCACATCGTTGTTCCACGTGAGTTCCAAACAGAAATTGAAGTTTTTACATACATACTCTGGGTGTCTACGGAATTCCGGGCAAAAGTTTGTTCTACGATTGTATAGCAAAAAAGAAAATGAAAAAAAAATAAATAAACTACAAACTTCTACAATTTCAATAGCGGTCTAGATTTTATAGACTTCACTATTGTATTCATTCGTAAAATTTGTTCACTTTATTAAGTTTTTTGTCACTAAGTATATATCAATTATGGCGAAGTCGCAAGTTTTAAGTAGCAGGACAACACTATTTTAATATCCCACCATTATTTTCAATGCGCCCATAAAGTTTTGAAAGCAATTATCTTCTTGAAGAAAGAGACATAAATAACAATCGCAGTAGTATCTAAAAAATTAATGAAAAGGGCTGTGAAAATGATACCCCGGAACCTTCCCCAAAAACTAGGAATATTACAAATGAAGGTCGACCATTCTAGATTGACCCGTGAAGCTTAGAAAAAAGTGTGAATGAGTCACTGTGTGATAGAGGTAGAGAACGACAAAATTTTTGAAATCACAGTGCCAGTCTAAACTCCGTTCACTTCCTATTAAATTTTAAACCACCATATGGCAACAAAATTTGAAGGGCTCAAATAAAAGACAAAAAGTCACTCTTTGGAGAAGTGACAGCTAATATCAAGTTGTATACAATAGTTAGGAAATTGAACAGCTCACCATTCAAGACCAAGGAGAAGCATAGCTATTCATGGTATTAGCCAGGGGAGTAGTTGTTTTCTAATAGGCGTCAGTCCATTAAACCTACTGTGTAGGTATATCGAGACTGGCTTGAACGTATAAAGTTCAGTTCTTTAGATTGTTTACTGCCAGTCTTCAAGCATAGCCCACTGTCTAATAGAAAAATACCCCATATTGGGCACTACCCCCATATTAGGCACTACCCCCATATTAGGCGACTTTCCTCTACTGATAATAACTTGGAGTTAACATGTGAATGTCAGTAGCAAGAATTTTATGTTGTCCACCTCTCATTCCTTATTGAATAACATCGACTGTAGTCCATTTGGTTTTATTGCGTCTCTCTCTTTCTCCGGTCCTTTTGGCATACGCCTTCCCTGTCGATCCAGACAGCTTCCAAACAGAACGCTGGCATTTTATAGGGTACTTAAAACTACATTTTTCTTCATCGGAACCGTTATACGAGTCAGACCTATATTCGTTTGAGCAAAATTTTAAATTTACGATTATTACTTTCCCCATGAAACAGAGGGATACAAAGGAGCTCGAACGGATTTTAAATCGTTATACCGTATCTTTTTTTTGATGAACGCAGACTTTTTCTCTCGGGGATCGACTTGAATTTTTTATGCGTCGTTTCTTTTTATTGACTCCTCTTTTCATTCTCGACGTGCACAGATACACTTCTTGAGCGTTTAACTGAACGTACGGGTTCTCTTTTATGATGGGAAGTGGAAGATACGTGTTATTTGAGTTTGGGGTAGATTATCTTTAACGTCTTTCGATAGCGGCTTAAAAGCGATTTCGTGAATGTTTTGTCAATGATATTCCACTCCAACGATCTGAAATCGTTTTTATGGTCATTTTTGTTACTCTGAAAATTAAACTAGGAAGATGATTAATTGAAATTTGAGACTTCCATCTCTCTAAACATTCATACCCGTCAGTACAGGAGAGCAAAAATCAGTATCGGCGCAGAATAAATAAAATTTCGAGTTTGAAATAAAAATTTCGAATTTAATCTCAATGTTTCGACTTCAATTTAGAGATTTCGACTTCGAATCCTTAAATGCTTTATTATTTTAAGCCAGAAATTACTATTTTACCCTCGAAATTACAACTTAAACTCGAAATTCCGACTATGAACTCCAGACTTTGATCTAAAAATTACGTCTTTCAATCTCGAAATTTCGAGTTTGAAATCTTAATTTCGAATCAAAAATCTCAATTACGATTTCAAACTCGAAATTACGACTTCAAACTGGAAATTACTACTTTGAACTCGAAATTACGATTTTGAACTCGAAATTACGACTTTAAACTCTAAATCACGACTTTAAACTTGAAATTACGACTTTGAACTTGAAATTACGACTTTAAATTAGTAATTGCGACTTTGATATCGAAATTTCGAATGTAATTTCAAAAATTCTACTTTGAACTCAAAAAACGACTATTAACTTGAAATTACGACTTTGAACTCGAAATTACGCCTTTGAACTCGAAATTACGACTATGAACTCGAAACTGTTACTTTGAACTAAAAATTACGACTTTGAACTCAAAATTACGACTTTGAACAAGAAATTAAGACTTTGAACAAGAAATTAAGACTTTGATATCGAAATTTCGACTGTAATCTCGAAAATTCTACTTTGAACTCGAAAATACGACTATGAACTCGAAATTACGACTTTGAACTCGAAATTACAGCTTTGAACCCGAAATTACGACTTTGAAATCGAAACTACGACTTTTAACTCAAAATTATGACTTTGAACTCAAAATTACGACTTTGAACTCAAAATTACGACTTTGAACTCGAAATTACGACTTTGATATCGAAATTTCCAATGTAATCTCGAAAATTCTACTTTGAACTCGAAATTACGACTTTGAACTCGAAATTACGACTTTAAATTAGTAATTACGACTTTAAATTAGTAATTACGACTTTGAACTCCAAATTACGACTTTGATATCGAAATTTCCAATGTAATCTCGAAAATTCAACTTTGAACTGGAAATTACGACTTTGAACTCGAAATTACGACTTTAAATTAGTAATTACGACTTTAAATTAGTAATTACGACTTTGAACTCCAAATTACGACTTTGAT
>WOGM01000112.1:0-16920 GCA_015342125.1 Leptinotarsa haldemani | reverse complement strand
TATTTTCAACTATTCACTTTTTAATAATTCTTTTTTTAGTTGTTTCAGGGATTTCAAATCATTTTAAAATAGTAGACAATGGAAGTCCGAACTAGTGTAAATTCTATTCATTAAACTAATCACCAAACGACTCCGAAAGTGAAAAATTTTCAAATTCTAGATAGTGAATTACCATTACTATCAATAAAACAGGTTTTTTCATTAGTTCAGACTTCCATTGTCTAATAATATATACACTGATTTGAAATCCTTGAAAGAATTTATAAAAAAATTAAAAAACCCAATTATCACCCGAAGACAATTCTGGATACTAACAATCGAAACTTGGCTTGGAATCTTTTACTTTCAATTTCCATTTTTTGTTAATAATTTTTCAATTTTCATCTCGTGTTATTAGTTCAATTTTTTTATTGTTGGTTGTATTTTTATTTCAGTGTAATTTCAGGTTATTTGCTTGATATAATTATTATTTTTCAGCTAATAATTTTAATTTTCTATAGATTTTTTCAATGATTTCAAATCAATCTATATCATACCAGACAATGGAAGTCCGATGTAATGAAATGCACACGAATCATTGTCAACCACCTTCAAACAAAACAGGTATTACTGAAATTATACCTATGCATTAGAGTTATAGTTTTCAGAAATTGTGTGAAAATTGCAAAATAATTAGATGTTCCAAATCTCGTTTGAATTAGGTTATTTGTCAAGAATGGTTTAGTAATCTATAGAAATATTCGGTAATACTAATGGCAGTGGTGGAGCAATTTGCCTTTCAGCGACTGGTTATCGTTGATGATGTCTCTAATTCGCACCGTTCGATTATTAAATGGCTCGTTATTACACGTTTGTGTGAACTAATCACTGATTTTTGTTTCGGTTTCTGGATTTTTGACTCTGAAACCAGCAGATAACCAGCTCAAATTATAGGTTGACGACGGCTCTTTTGTTGGGCGCCTTGTCTAGTTAGAGAACTGATTTATTGCTGCCAAAAGAGCAGAAGTTAGATCATTCTGTTCGAGTTACATCAGAACTGACTCGTTTTTCTACAATTCATCAAATTAACCAGATTTATTCGAATTCACTTTCGCTCATTGTGTATAATTTTTTCTGAGTAAAAATTTCCAATTAATTATAATTGAACTGCAAATAACTTATACCCACAATTCGAAGGTATGTTCTGTTTTTGACATAATAATTGAAGAAAATAACCTTGAAATTATGATCCCAAATATTTCATTGAAGACTAGTCCGTATAAACAGACTGAAGAACTTCGCATTCTTTTTAGAACTATTCATTTATTCATTATATATACATAAACATAAACTCCAAACATCCCCAGAAGATAACACATATGACTTTTGCCGAAATGCTGAAGCTGAAGGAGAAGAAAGCCAAAACCTCTCTTCTCTAAAAGTTATTCACTCTTGAAAATATACCCTTTCAATTTGAACAAGATTCCTGTAGATGGGAATAAATCAAATGAGCGAATGAATGTCATTACTTACTGTCATCGATGAGATGAGTAGATTTAACAAATTCATGACATTCAGTCATAAATTTGCCCAAGACTCAATCTCTTCTGAAAATATACCCTTTACAGTTTGGAAATTATTGCCGTTCTTATATGTAAATTCGATTGATTCTGAAATATGTATGACTTTATCCCATTACTAGAAAAAACATTATGGTCTCTTGACGCGCGTTTCGTTAACTAAGTTAGCGACCTCAGGAGAAAATTTGTTAAAACATTTTCTCCAATTTATTTTTCCGTTAACCAACTGTTGCCCTCCAACGAACGTTATGGGTTAACAATAACCAACTACTTTTTATGTCCAAAGTGAGTGAGTCTATTCGGTCCCTAGCAGGCACAAAATATATGCTCTGTTGTTTCGTCGTTAATGAGGTAGTCGGATAGTCAAGGTGCAAGATTTCAACCTTGATACCCGCGACAACCTTCCCATATGAGGGTTTTTACATATCAGCTACACCTGACGATACCTTGGATTCAACCGTGCAGGGCTTTTTCGCCTTTGGTTTTGGTGAATCATCACTTGAGCGCAAACGTTTGCTTACCTGCTCATTGGGGGTTTGTTCCTCCACCTGAGACAGATTCTGCGTACGCTGCTCAAGCATTTGGAGCAAGGCGGTTTCATAAGGTACCCCGCTCTTGAGGAGACGACTCAGTCGTTTCCTGACTTCACCACCAAACCGTTTTTTATAGTTCAGTTATTGGATCAGAAGATGGAGAGTTGAGAAGCTCTCGCTCCTGATCTAAATTTACAGGGAGGTCATTTGGAGTCATAAGGTCCACGTCCATCTCCTCTGTAGACTCAGCGTCTGAAAGAATTTTTGAGTATACTCTGTCCATAAAAGTCCCACGAGTAGCTAGGGAAAGAAGGTCAATCACGGCAGAGCTCCGCATTACCGTGACAAGGTGATGGATTCTACGACGAGAGAGCGCACGGTATCTCAAAGCTTCCGTTGAGACAGCTCAGTGTCATTCTTCTTTTCGGATCGGATACACACACCTTAGGATTAAGACATCGTGGGAATGCCGTTCAGTTAGAGAATAACAGAACCACAAGTGATTCAGGCATTCCCGTATCCAGCGGGACTACGTGGATACCAAGCCAATGCACTCGCCAAAAACAGCATGCACAGTGGTTCAGGCAGTGAAAGATGAACAAGGACAGCCAACCTGCCAAGTGTTGCCTAACTGTCACTCAACTATACCACACTGACGATAACTAAGGAGCCAGAAACACGTGTTTGCATATTTTAAGAGTGTTTCGTCCATAAAATTTTCCTGTCTTTGATTATATCAAATCTACTCTGAATTATATCGCAAACACCCACATCCCAAATCGGTACAACCATTTAACATCTAATATATCTTTTCCTGAAACGAATTGTACCTGATCTGGATTCCTGACCACATTCGCTTAGATAGCAATGAAGCCACAATTGTTAGATTACAGTCAGGATGAACTACATTGTCTACTTACAGTTATCTACACTGTCATCTGAATCATCATATGCAAAGTCTTGGACTGTTTAAAGACAGTGCATGCCATCTCTGTTTGGAAATTGATGAACTCTGTGTCTGATACGCTGTGGATCCAATCAGGGTCAACTGCGTATCACGTCAGGTCACGTCAGATCAGCCACTAACTAACTACCCGCTTCTGCTGCGCACAGGTAACGTAGTCCTATCCAGTCACAGGAAAAACATATTTTCATATTTATTGTGTCATTGTATTCCATCAGCTAATAACCCCGACTTCACACGAACTACATCATCATACCAATCAACCAATTCACACAAAAACAGTAATGAAATGTATACTTGAACCTTCCGTCCACGAGATCTGTATGAAAGTAGTACTTTTTGAATTCATCACGTTCATACAGACAAATGCGGCAGGGGCACTTTGCTTTATAATATACAGTGATTTACATCAGTTCAACGTTTTTCAAGTTCGTTTCTCCTCACATTGAACCTTGCTTTTAAATTACTGGGGCCAGGTGTAAAACAGTTAGTAATCAGCCAAATTTAATAGAGCGGAGTACCCTATACTCTTCGGAATGAAAATATGTATCACAACCAAAATCGTTCCTTGATTCAAGATATTTCGTCTGATTATGATATATTTTCATTCTCATATTTTGAAAATCAGTTAAAATTATTTCCGGCTTGTTGAAGGTAATCTCGTTAACAAAGCCTAATACAGCCTTTGTGATTTTCAAGTAGTCAGTATAATTCAGATAAATCTTTATAATCCGTTCAGGTATGTAAAATTATGTTTGTTGTAAAAAATATCAGAGATTTCAGGGAAATAATGATCAAAGCGTGAAATGAGTATTTAAAATGAAAAAAAAATTATTGAAGTTCGGTGAAGTTCAACTTACAAAATTTGAGGTGAAAAATATTTAAAATTCGAAATACCTATGTAGTTAGTTTGAGGTAATAGGATATATTCATATTTTCATTACAACAGTAAAAAAGTAAATTGAGCTTACAAATAACTACGTAGATTAAAGTGAGTATAAGTATATTATGGAAATTCACGCACATGCAAAGAAAGGATTTGAGCTTGAAAAGTAAATGGAACATTTTTTGCAATTCGTTACTGAATATTGATTGATATTGGTTCCTTACTGAAAATGAGCTTCAAAATAACATAATTTGTGTCTTTGTGTGTATCTAAAGAACGTAAAAATATTTCGAATATATACTTTAGGATTCGTTACTAATTCATTTTGAGGGATTTTTTACAAGTTATTCGAGATTTGCCACAATTCTGATCACTGCGTATATGAATTTTCTGTAATTGTTTATCAAATCGTTGCTGTGCAACTAGGAAACGCATCTTATATATTCGATCCCATTTTCAGTTTCAATATTCAGATTTATATACATAAAATGCCAACTCCAGTATAAATTTGTCCCCTAACTTTTCTTTCACACAATAGAACAATGATGACGTTCTTCTATCGGTAGCTTTGAACAGTTAGAACCTTATATTTTCAAAGTACTGGTGTGACTAAATCTTCCCACAATTTGTTATACTCGCAGCGTAGGTATATATTTCACTTTTCTATTGATAAGTATACTTTATTATCTGTGAAGAAACGCATTCTTCTATTCAGTGGTCTAGTACACATTTCATATCTGAGGTTCCTTCTACATAGTTTTTTGTTTCTATTTTCTCAATCATGAATATGAATTAGTGAATAGTTCTTGGGAGAAAAAGCTTTTGGCTTTCACTTCTCCATCTTCATCCTAAATTCTTTTGAGAATGTTCTCCTTTCGATTCAAATAGTTCTGTTGATCTAGTGTCAATTTTCAGAATTCTCAGTTTTATTACATTTCGAAAATCGTATTCATGAAATTTTTTATGGACACTACAGATTAGTAACATAATTATCTGATCTGACAGAACTTAAATCCACTCAAGACGAATAACACAATAAAAAATGTATTTCTTTTTTTTCATGAATGTATAATAATAATGATATTAATAATATATTAATTCACAAATGAACAAATTACGGAGTTAATTATATAATACATAATAATTTTAAGTAGATGTGATCCGTGAACATTGATAGTTTGGAACATCGAAATAAGGGTGCAGATTTGTCTCTCTTCTATATATACTTTCACCGGCAGTAATCAAGTGACTTGGCACTATTGATTCCACCAAGAATGGCACATATCAGAAAGACGCGACGGACTGTGGCTGCTTATCGTTTTGAGGTTCACCTCAGTACACCTCGAACTCCACCGGTTAGGAACTCTTTCATCTTGAAAACTGCGTTTATGTGAAATAAACTTCCTGAAAACGTTTTTCAAAATGGACTCCAGCGATTCAAATCCAATGTAGATCGCAACTTTCGCACAGGCACCGCTGTGAGAACATCTTTGGGATTTTCATACACTCGATACGTGTATGAATGGTCGTAACTGGAGTAAATTGAATTCTTATATAACTAACAAACACACTGCCCAACACCAGTTGAGTTCTAGACCTTGGGATATATGGAGCAAAATGTAACGCATTTTCTTTTTAATTTGATTTGCTGAACAAATAGCAACAAATAGAGTGTTAGACAAATTCCCCAAGAAAACTCATTTTACACATTCCCAAATAAGAACGGTAATTTTTTATGGATTTATTAAATGAATATTACTGGAGTTTCTTTCCAACACCAAATCGTTGTTTTTAACACCTCGACACGTGTTTCGATCACCAAGTGATCCTCTTTAAGAGAAAGATTGAACTTTACTACACCAAAGGTTCCAAAGAGTGCATCAGAAAGATGAATGTATTAGTTTAATTTAAGTCCTTCTTGGTTAACGTTGAAAAAAATTATAACGCATCAACCACAAAGGTTGATGTTGCATTTATCATGTAGTGTTCTGGATAAATATTGTTTCATCAAATAGTGGAAGACTATTTTAATGAAAGTTGTTGGAGTTTCCAATAGAAAATCTCAAATTTTCAGTTTATATAGGGCTATTCAAATTCTAGTTCATGCATGGGGATCTCATAAACGCTAAATTATGGAAAAGTTGATTATTTTCGAGTAATTTCGAAAAATATCGAAGAATCGATTCCACCTCTTTTAGTTTCGGAAATATACGAAAAAACAAACAAATTAACTTATCTATCATTCACATTTGCTGGTTTACATCATTCAAAGAATACCTTCGAGTTAATCATTGAATTCGAAAAGAAAGTGGTAGTGATTTGTTTACGACCAAAATATCAATATAATATGAATATTTCAATTGAAGAAATATTACTCTAGACGTATTTTTTGCGAGCAAACCCCCAACAGTTTTTCAAAATCTTCATTTCTATTAATACCACTTCCATTAACCATATATATATTTGATTATATCCGTCCAAATGAGAATATCAGCTAGGAAGTTTTATCAAAAAATTCTCACCATTTCTGTTGAAGTTAAAAATTTTTGAAACTATTATTTTTTAGTTCGAAAATTTTTGTTCGAAAAAATAGTTTCTACGTTTCACCTTCATTCACGACTACCGCTTTCGATATTTTTGTTCTTCTTCATCCCTGTTCGATGCTTTTATCTTATGGAAGTTGTTGTTGTTGTTTTTTCCATATTTTTTGTTCGGAAACATGATTTTTACTTGTACTTCTTCCAAGTATCTCTGCTAAACTTACTGTATTCTCAATAGTTGTAAAAGTTCGGAGCAATATGCTAGCTGAAAATTTTGTGTTACTGGAATTTCATTGTTGAATGTGGAAAATTTAATTGACAAAATATACAGTCTTCTACTGATCAGACAAGAAACAACGATATTATTGAATTAACTATTTCCTAATGAATATTTTACTTTGTCTTTGAATTGGTTTGTCTTGAAATTCCCAAATTCTTTTTGGTAGGTATTATATCCTACTGCATTTTTTCAATTTTTTTATATATTGAAGAATTTTCGGTAGTTGAATACGCCACTGTTGTCAAATATCTGTTATTACATCAATGATCAGCATGTAATGATATACAATAACCGTATTAATACATACAGGATTGAACTGAAGTTTTGAATACCTAGTAAGCCAAAAACAAGAATTGGAATATTTTTTGGTCATTATTGATCATCCTTGAAACTGCAAAAAAAAATCATAAAATCAACTTCTTTTGTATACAAAGAAGATGAAAGATTCTACACAATTATTTCGGTAATTTGAGTATTTACAAAGTCTTTCCATTACCTTTTGTACAACGTAAGGCGCATGCCGATTTCAAAAGGCACCACTGCTCAGCATAATCCCTCAGATAATGTTTCTTACCAAAAGCCGTAAAATCGACCACTCACTCGACATTTGAGTTGTGGTCAATTCTTTTGCAAATTTTATCATTTCTTTTTACACAATAAATATATTATTCTGCCTGGCAGTTCTTCTATACCATTTTTACGATCACTTTTGAAAGGTAGTAGAAATTCGAGAAAATAACCAATCGTTAATAAAAAATATTGACCAAAAATCACGTGTTTCCTAAATCAACAAGGATTAAAATGTTGTAAAAGTTTATTTCACAATCAGAACATATCACTTAAGTTTATGACTGGTTTCGTTCAAAGCAGAAGTCACGTCTGAAGCTTTATAAGAAGTGATAAAATGAACTGCTTCACTCATCGTGAATTTGAATGTATAATGAATATCTTGCATTGGTGATTGGAACTAACGACCAACTTGACCATAATTTTAGGTTTATTTCCAATCACAAATCGAAAAATGTAATATATAGATGATAGCAGAAACAGTTTCAACATGAAATGGAGCATTCATGAGTTTTCAGTTTTTTTAGTTTTTAGTTTGTAAACTAAGCCAGTGAAAACTAATACTGTACTACTTTCTAGCCTATCACATGTAGTTGAACACAACTTAAACTGCAGTTTTGGGACAACTTGGAAGTATAGTTTTTGGAAGTCTTTGATTTGAAGATCGGAATCCATATAGAATTAATCTTGTTTTTCCAATCGTCACTTTCACACAATCACCACTATTGTGGTGCGTCTTGCAAAAAATACTTTTAGCAAATCAAAACATGAATTAATATTCATGTTTATTCATTAATATGACAGGGTATCCGCAAACAAAAATATATTTGCCGTTATTTGATTCAATTGAATGTAGACCCATACATGTATACGATAATACATGGGATATACAGGGCTATTCAAATTCGTTTCTGTGCATGGGGATCTCGTAACCGATAACAGATAGAGTGTCGCTTAAATTGTGGCAGAGTTGCGAATTTTAGAGACCTATTCAATGATGTAACAAAATCGAATATAGCTCTTTAGGCTCTGGAGATATACAGGAAAAACCAAAAATTCCCAAACTATTTTTTTGCTTATATCTTCTTTATTCGCAAACATATTGAGAATATGTCCACATTTCGCTATTGGCACTTGATATGGGCTATCAGAATATGTCCATGAATCTTTTATACAGCGTGTCATCTGACTTGGGCCACCACATCTTTGAATTTTTCAATACGGACCTGTAATTTTTGCTGTAGTTTTTATATCGTGGACAGAGAAATTGAATTAAATTTCACATTCCGGGATGTTTCGGTAATATTTGAGTATAATTGTGTGCATAATTCCCATTTAAATTACGGCCCTGGAAATTGGTTGACTGAGTTGAATAAAACCACAATAGCAACTTTCACGTCGCTCTATCTGCCGTAGAGTTTTTCGAGAGATTTTTTTTTTCATTTTTAGGTGCCTATTCATATTTTGTTCATGTCTCTGAGCGTTTTCTACAATGAAATTCGAATAAGAGAACCTTTTATGATTATTTGAAACATATCTACATCAAAAATATATTACATGTGTTCTAATTAAAATAAAAAAATGATAGCAATAATAACATCTGAAACGAACACTATAATTGTAATGAAAATTAAAATGGAGTAATTTATATACGCAAAAAAATTAATAGCGCAATGAATTTTCGAATTGGAGTCCTTTCATTTCAAGACATTTTTGAACTCGGTTTTTTATATTATTTATTACCTATTTTTCAATATCCCCAATAGAAAATAGTCCACAATAGTAAGATCTGGTGATCTTGCAGGTCATCTCATTGGCCCATTATTTATCTAACACGTAGTAACGGCTACATACATCAATTTAATATTGAAGACCTTCATTTGAGATATTATGAAAACATACATATACAAATATTCAATTTGAGGCATTGCGAATCTGAAATCTCTGTAAGTTGTACCTGTAAATCATAATTTGGTGCATGAACTTCATCTGGAAAAAAACAGTGGTCCCGGAATAAATCCCTGAGGCACACCTTAAAAGGTTTTAAGACAGCTAGAAATAGTTTCATTGACTTTGTGTTCCACAGAAACACAGTTCTCGCACAAAAACGCAGTTCTAAACCTTTTAGTAGTTGGAAAAGAAAGTTTTTGGCTTTCTACTACTCCATCTTGATACAAAAAAATGTGGGAATCTGCCAAAGGAAGGAAGTAATCAATATGAAAATGAGTAACTATATACATGGATGTGTAGATTATATAAAGAAGCAACTTTCAGACACAAACTGGAAGAAATCTTTCCTGAAACGGCTACTTTCATATAAACATTGAATTACACGAAAGGAAACATTCCTTTCGAAACAAATACTTTTACATGAATACTGAATTATACAGGAGATACTTTTCTCTACTCAGTTTGTATTCCAAACATTCGTTATGGAATGAAATTCAGATATCATTCACAGGAGTTCTACTTTAAATGAATGCACTTCTATGGAACACCGTCATCCTCACTAGTATACATCGATGTTTCGCCATAAGAGCCTAGGGCTCTTCAGTACCAAATTGGATAATATTATAGAAAATACACACACTTCATTCATGAATTACGATTTTTAATGTCACGGAATAAGTTTGATCTACTTATGTCATCATATTTGATCAAATTCCAGCCAAGAGGAATCTTATTTGAATTGAAGTGGTTAAATTTTTAGGAGTGATTAATTTTTGGGAAAGACAGTTTTTGGCTTTTTACTACTCCATCTTGATACAAAAAATGTGGGAATCTTCCATAGGTAGGAAGTAATCAATTTGAAAATGGGTAACTACATACATGGATGTGTAAATTATGCAAAGAAGCAACTTTCAGACACAAACTGGACGGAAGCTTTTCTGAAACAGCTACTTCCATATAAACATTGAATTACACGAAAGAAAAAAATTATTTCGAAACAAATACTTTTACATGAATACAGAATTATATAGAAGATTTTTTCTCTACTCAGTTTGTATTTGGAATATATCTGAATTCCTGAATGAAATTCAGATATCATTCAAAGGAGTTCTACTTTAAATGAATGGTAACAAATTGCACTTACATGGAACACTGTCATCCTCACTGCTATACATCGATGTTTCGCCATAAGACACTCGCCATAGGGCTCTTCAGTACCAAATTGGTTAACATTACAGAAAATACACACAATTCATTCATGAATTACGATTTTCAAAGTCACGGAGTAAGTTCAACCTACTTATGTCATCGATGACGTGGTAATGCCATTCATTCACTTGAATCCCCGCCAAGAGGAATCTTATTTAAATCGAAGAGGTTATATTTTTTAGAAGTGATTAATTTTCGGGAAAGAAATTTTTTGGCTTTCTACTACTCCATCTTCCGATAAATTTCAAAATATTAGAAAAATTTTTGCTGATCAGCTCAAAAATTATGTTCATTAACACTGTATTTCAGCAAAGATACACTAGGATCTAAATCAAACAGTCGTGCAACAGCACCATTATATGAAGCTTTCGATACAATGAACCACTAACTCCTTTCTCGATAATACATTTGGATGGCTTAAATGAGATATTAAACTAATACCGGACTGTATATTTGAATAACAGTAAATCTCATTCTCGGAAAACCAATGTGGGTGTTTTTGAGAATCTATACTGGGTCATCTGACATGAAATATATGAAGTATCATATTATTGCTAGGACACGCAGCTGTATTTTTATTTCCAAATCAACGATCCTGTTCCTGGTATTGAAACAATACAATAAACAATAATATTGAAATATCTAGTTCAGCTTTTCAGAAAACAATCACTGAGAGTCAAGATTAATAAATATTCTCTAGTTATTTGGAAAGCAGAGTGCAAAGATTGAGGTTGGGAATATATATACATAACTGGAAGATTCTCACGAATAAAGTATGATGAGCTGTTCTCTTGGGTTTCACTCCGTGTTCTGTGTATTTTATCCCCAATAAGGATTATTTTCACAACGTTTCGGCAAAGTCTCATTTGCCATCTTCGGGTGATGTCTGGTTTTTTTCAACCAGACTGATTATTTCGAACTCTGTGTCTCATTTTATAGGGATAGATGTATCACGTTGATATATGATTTGATTTATAGCCAGTCGTCAAGTATGCCCGCTGACTATATGTAAAGAGTTTTCCTGTTCAGTTTGTACCTCAAACAATCGTTATGGAATTGAAGCAGATATAATTGAGACCATAACACTACAAGTTGAAGCACTCAATTCTTTCATAACATACAACTATATGTCACGAATGAGTGGAATTTACCATGTCAACAATGCCAGTACGTAATGACATTCTTTCGCTCATCCGACTCAATTCCAGGGATAATATTGTTTAAATTGAAAGGGTTATATTTTTAGGAGGGAAAACTTTTTCCTTTCCAAAAATCAATCTCTCCTGAAAATATCGCTTTTAAATTCAGACAAACTGTTCATGAATGGAATACCATTCATTTCAACATTTTGTGTAGCTGTGATTTTTATTGTTTGGACTTCTGTTCTTGAGCTTTCCAGATTTTCTAACAGCAAAAAGTTTTCATATTTTTGCCTATCTTTGGAACGATGGTTAGAGTGTGGCAACCAAAAGATCGATTTTCACTGCGTATCGTCGAAGTGCTAGAAATCTCACGTTAAAAGGTAGTTGTCGTTTTTAGTAGGACGATAGATGGTTAACGACAAACATATTTTTTCGAACAGAACCTCAAAAAAAATTATCGAAAGAAGGAAATAAACAGAAGACGAGAAACAAAGGAAGCAGAAAATGAAGATGTTATACCGACACATTGAAGACAAACATAGAAATAATTAATAAAATTCATTTTTTTATGAACTTCCATGAGAGCTAAATTTTGGAAAAAAACTGGATGAAATAGACAAAAAACCGGGTGAAAAGAAATGATTACACTGAAAATTGGGAAAAATCAAAAGACATTATAATCGAGGTCAAATTTGTCGCTGAATTCATAAAGAATAAATTTGCTATCGTGAAATATGAAGGTGAATATTATCCAGAAAAGGTGTTAATTGATGATGGAGAGAACATATTTGACTATCCAAAATACCATATATAGGAAAATTCAACCATCAATAACGGAACGAGAAACGTGGGTTTCTCTGTGAAAAATGCGGTTTAATGATACATAAAAAATGGAATTGCTATGAAACTCTGAAATAAAATAGACATTTATATGAAGTTCACATTAATGATATCAAAGCTAGTGCTTATTCATCAAATGAAATAAATTACTATTATTTATTTCCAGTTTATTGCTGGATTAATATGAAATAATTAGGATAATTTTCAGCACTTCAATTTTATTTTTGTTTGAAATCAATTGTTTTATTATTAATTGTAGTGGAAATAGATAAATAAGTAGTCCATATCATGAAGCACTGGTTGGTCGGAAATACGAAAATGTGTCTACATTCACACATTATCGATAACAAATAAATTTTCTGTATATATTACGAACTATGAATGTAAACATTGATTTCAAGTTGAATCTGAACAGTTTTTTCATTTAAAGTCTAGTTCACAAGTTAAAAATGGTAACAAATAGAGAGAATGGTCGGAAAAATACCTGCGATGTTATAAACAAATTAAGATATAGAAGAAAGGTATTGAGGATTTTGCAAATATTTCAAAAACTATGGAGGCTGCCAGGCTCAAACAATACAATAATGTTTGGATCAAGAACATTGCCATTTGTGTAGGAATGATGATCCGTTCAAGTCCCAACTCGAAAACTAATTGAAGAAATGTAGTTTATTTTTTCTCTTTCCAGGAATTTTCATCGATCATAATATCTCGTGCTCATGGATAAACTGTTATTCTATGGCCAAAATATAAGTGGATTGCGATATAGAATGCTGTATTTAAATTGAAGACCTTCAATACAACAAAATATTCATGTATAACTATCCATGATTGCGGAAACGATACAAAAATTCATATGTGCTATTTTCATTTTCTTCTCATAAAATCCTTCATATCAAATTCTCAAGAAAATCTTGACATGTAGAACCGAAAAAATTTTGAATAACAATAAAGCAGAATAATATGAATTGAACATTTTCTTTCATAACAACGATTGAAAACAGCCATTCACCAACCTTTGAATCAATGAAGCGATATAAAATGTCTATTGAAATCCTAGAAGACTTCAGGTTAACGAAGTTATTACTGAAAATCGGTTTTTCTATATATTTTTCCAATGGTACTACTAATTGTATGGAACAAAAAAACCTCCTGCATAAAAAGTTGATGTATACAGTTATAATCAACAACTAAGATGACTAGGTTTTTTAGTGTTGAAATTTTAATAATGAAACTGCCGTCACTTAAGCATAGCAAATTGATTTTTTTAGGATTATGTGGAATTCATACTATAATGTATTTACACTAGGTTCAGAAAGACTGAAATAGATTTGTTAGATATCTTCATTTCTGAATCACAAGAGTCTATGTGACTATTGGAGTTAATCTCATTCATAATAAATTTCATTATCTCGGACTTCCATTGTCTGATATATAAAATTATTTGAAATACCTGAAAGAACTAATAGAAAAGAAGAATTAACAAGGAATAGCTGAAAATAACAATTATATTAAGCAAAAAAACCTGAAATGAATTGATAGTGAAATAAAATACAAGTAAAATAGAACAATTAAACAAAAAATAAAAATAAAAAGGTAAGAGATCCCAAACCAAGTTACTTCAGGACGTTTCTATTTTGGATGTGGATACTTCTTTTTTATTAGTTCTTTGAGGAATTTCAAATCATTTTATATAATATCAGACAATGGAAGTCCAAACTAATGAAATTCATCAAGAAACATTGTCAATCACCTTCAAACACACATTCGTATAGTGGTTCGTGATAGTTCGTTTTTGAATCTACTGTTTGCTCATAAAATTTCAATGAATCTCATTGAATCACCCAATGATATCCTTTCAGGAGCTCTAGTTATAACTCCAACAACTCTCCAATAACATAATAACTTTCACAAATACTGTTTCGATTTTGACGGTTTTCTATGCGTCTCCTCATGTAAAACCATAATGTATGGAAAATATTCATTAATTATTTCTTTATAGGTCTCGATTTATGATTGAGATTTCCATCTGTTCGATTGCAATTTTCAGATGTTTTTTAGTGGATACTTGTATAGGTATTTTTACCTGCATTCCCCAAATTTTGAATAAATAAATAAAAATTATTTTTCTGTGACGGGAAAATAGTTTGACATTTTATCTCTGATGAAAGGTAACAAAATGTCACTTTTCATGAAATTACTTTTTTCAGCGGTCCCCGTGGAAAAAGTGAGTACTTTTTTCACGGATATATACAACACAACCTCGAGCTAAAATCTAATACTTTTTTCCCTTGTATAATAAATAACTATTTCTCAATACAATAAAATGTCGAAAAATATAATTTACGTCGATGATTCAACTGAGTTGGTCCGTTTGTGAATATATAGTTGAGTTACGTAAATCAAAATCTTCAACGGGTTCTTACGGTCAAATAAATCCTTTATGATTGTTGAAGTTACCTGACGATTGCGTCAGTGCACAAAGGTAATTCTTCATTTTCTTCCCTGTTAAGCATTTAATCCCGTAACACAAAACTGTTTCGAAAAGAATAACTACTTATTTGTGTCGGTTGAGAAGGTTTCTTCGAATCGGAAAGACCGATGAATATACATATCGCTTTCTTCGAGAGTTTTGGATTGAATACATTTATGGAAAATGGGAATTAAAACTTGCCTTGTTGCCATACCACTTTGTATTTATAACTAATATAATAAACTCGTATGAAAATATCCTTGTAGGGCGAACGGCAGTAACGTTAGTTACAAATACAAAGTGGTATAACAAATAGTGTTACATTTTTTCCCGTGGGTTTACCAATAATTAATTACACTAACGAATAGTCAAACTTTACTCTATTTCACGGTTAATACAACAAAATACTTACTAAAATTCAACCATTATGCAAATGTCTATCACCTTATTGACTTGCTCTTCACCGCACTATATACCGATAGGTTCGTAGGTAGAATTTATATATGACAATCGAAGGGCATCGAAGATTGTAGAATATTCACTGGAATTACATCGAAGCCGAATGCCACGTCTAAAACTGCCGCGAACATCGAACAATCGCGAAACGTAAGCCGGATTGGCACGCTCTTGGCTACGTCACAATTGTTTTATGGCTATCAGTGGCGGCCGAGGTTATTTTCTCAAGGGTATGATTTACAACACTACCCCCTTACCGAGGTTATTCACCCCGAACACCATTCCAAGAGGAAACATCACGACCCATGTAAGGAATCACTCTCGCTATGTGGACACTTTTAGACTTGCTTCTGGGTGACAATTGGATTCTGTACACCACATCGTTAATCTTCTCGGTCACTCGGTCAAAGACAGGTCTTTGCCATGGTCTCTGCAATTTAGTGCACAAACTGTTGGAATTAGTACAACCACACTGCATCGCCCTTCTTGGAGCTCGCCGGCAGCGACTTTTTGACAAATCTTATCTTTATCCTGTCACTGGAAAGTTGTGGTTTGGTTTGGCAAATTCGTGTACAATTTTCAGTCTCTCCTTCAGGTTATTCATATACTCTGAAAGAGGTACGTCTTAAGAGTCATCAGATGGACTGCCACACAATACATCTATCGAAAGCTTCAGTTCCATACCAGTTAACAACATGGATAGTGTGTAACCTGTCGCGTCATGTTGGGAGCTCCTGTATGCCAACAGTAAAAGAGTAACCAATTCATCCCAGTATCTTCGGTTTTCGGAGACAAACATTAATAGGTAGTTATTTAGGGTGCGATTATGTCTTTCGGCCATTCAGTTGTTCTTGTCTTCTTTATTCTCAAGAAAGTCTTGATTTCCTTTCATTAATTCGATTCGAAGTTGCGGCCCTGATCCGAGTGTAGCTCCTGGGGTACTCCTTGCCTGGCAATTACGATCTGCCACAGGGTTTCTGCCGCCGTTTTAGTCTCTTGATAGGTAAGGCTTCTACTTCAGGCCATTTGGAGAAATAGTACAACGCAACCATAAGGTACTTGTTACCGGATGTGGTTATACGAAGTGGTCCCACAAAGTCGACTGCGATTCACTTGTGTTCGGGCCTTCCTCAAAGAGAGCAGGTCACAGCGCTTAAACAATTTTTCCACGTTTCGGCTCACTCTCGCTAAAATTCTATTCAGGATACACATCTTTGGAAAGATCATCAGACATTTGTAGGTTCTTCCATCCGGGCTTCCCTATTTCCAGCCTCACTCCTTTGTCAATCCATTCCTGTACAGTTTTCATGACCGGATCCTCCTTCTGCGCTTCCATGATGTCTTGCCTCATCATGAGGACGGTGTCACCCTCAGAGGCTGTTTACGACAGTACTACACCAAGGTTGGGTGATTCCTCAGATTTTCTGTCCGTATCCCTGGACAAGGGACCCTTATAGATTGCTACCCTCTGGGCCAGAGGAAACCCGAAGCGGCGGGTTTCAGAGCTATATATATATATAT
>WOGM01000111.1:0-16961 GCA_015342125.1 Leptinotarsa haldemani | reverse complement strand
TTCAAATCCATTATGAATCGCTACTTTCGCACAGGCACCGCTCTAAGAGCGTCTTGAGGATTTTCCTGTAGTGCTTCTGTTTCGTCCATAAAGAAGAGCATGCATAAACATATAGCTATAAGATTTATTTCATATTTTTTGATTATTAGACTTGAGATCAAAAGTAGCGGGCTCAAAACAATTTATCTAACCGAAACGGAAAAACAAAAGCTTGTCTCTTTACTCGACTTTTAACGATTGAACAAATCTGTTAATGTTTCATTCTTTCAACACTAATATGGTCTTCCGAGTTATCTTCGCAAACAGCAGTACTTACACACCATCCATTCTCTTGGTACTTCATGTCGACGATTTTTTCAGTGATCGCAAAGCTCTCAGACTGGCAGTAAATCGTCCGTCACCATGTGAAAGAAACCAGTCAATTCGCAATATTGATAAATGCTAAGTACGAGTAGCGACATCTTTATCGAGCTATCAATTACACGTGGCATACCTCTCATGGTTACCAACAGACGAGTAATGAAGTCCCTGTGTTAGCGGCTCCGATACACTATACCGGGTGCTCTTTAGATAAACTGCATGCGACTGGCTAATGGCTTTACTTAATTTCCGCCGTTTCTTTATCGATATTGGCTATAGTTATGGCAGGTAAATGTGACTGCTGGATAGATATTCTTTCAGTTAGTTGGTTTGGTCGGCGACGCGAAGATACTAAGGTGATATTTCATCAGATTTGAAAGCGTTCCCAGAAATTGAGATTTCATGGGAATTCGTGTCTCAATATATTTCAAATGAGGAGATCGGATTTTTTTTTAAATGGACAGATAGAAAAATAACAAATGTCAAATTAAATGTATCCACTCTTCAAGTGAGACAGGGATTAAAAAAATATTCAGCCTGATAAATAGTCCTCATCAGTAACCTCAGCAATATTTTCTTTCAAGTCAGTATTTTGTTTCTGTGAACATTTTATTTCAATATTCACTTTCTTGTTATTATTCCACCTCATCATTTTTAATAACTGGTATATTGTTTACCTCATATTTTTTTTTCATTTATCCGTTTATTCATACCTTCCAAATGCTTTATTGATTTCAGATTATACCATTCTAAAGCACTAGCAACAAAACAAGAAATATTGTCCACTAATTGAAATTAAGTAATAGTAATACCTCAATCTATAAGTAATCAACGCTCCCTCTGAATTTTCAAAGAAAACAAGTTTATGTATTCGCAAGAAAATTTCATTGTTTTTCTAGACTTACAAAGGGAAATATTCACATAAAAACAGAAAGCAAACAACTAACTGAATCAAATATTCGTCAACATAATGAAAATGATTGATTTCTTACTTTGTCGAATTTTTGTAAATTATACAGGAATTTGAAAATATCCAAAATAGTATTCATTGTTCCACCACAAGCATATGTTTTGGTGAACTATCACTCATATTTCTTCATTTATATTTCATTTCATGCTAGGTAAATTATGTACAAAAAATATCATAAAAACCATAAACCTACCTACTTAAAATTAGTATGTATCGAATAATTAATAAAATCATATAATAAAATGATAAAATAAATTTGTTCTAGCGATAAATATATTATTATCATCATTATAGTATGTATCAGTTGAAATGAATATTTCCACACGGAACCGAAAAATAATTCAATTGAAAAATAATTCAATAATAGTATCAGTATACCACAACAATTTTTTTTAATAATTAAGTATGTGTACTATGGATAGTTTTTCCGGAGTTATTCATTACTTTTCATGCATTCTGGCTTCTACGATTTGTTGTGGAACATCCTTCAGAAAATATACTTCTGAATTCAAATACTAGTGCTAGACTGAAAGATAATTTAACCAAGAGAACGGTAATGCGATAAAACGAGTCATGATTTCTAATTATTAGATGAAATTATCAGTAGGTTCTCCACCTTCACCTCAAAGGTTATATCAACTCACTCTTTATTGATCTTGGTCTCAACTATCTACTTATAAACTCATGAAATATAAAAGAAACATAATATGATTTTCAGAAATGAATGTTATTTCAAAGCTTATAATGAAAACATGTGTAATTTGAACAGATTTTTTCATTTGTGCTAAAAATCCATAATAGTTTTCAGTTTATTTTTCCAAAGAAAAAATTGTTGTATCTTTGTTGTATCAAGATCCTAAAATTTGTGAGACATATATATTCAAAACAAACTTTCTCAACACTTTATAGGATACACCTATGTTCAATCAGGAATATAACAGGAAAATGATTCTTAATCGAATTTATTGAAAAAAAAAGCAGAGCGAGAGGACGATACCGCTACAAATAGAATTTTCTTCGAATTACTGCTACTCTAGAAACGATTCAGAAATCTGCTCGAGACGTGAATTAGTCACAGTTTTTGTTAGGCTCCTTCAGTTCAATATCTGTTCCATTATGTGATTTATATTCTAATCCAATATCTGAGGAGGATCTATATTGAGTAAAAAAGCAAATTGGTAATTTAGTTTGGTTACTATAAAGGCGAAACATGCATATCACTAAGGAAGACATAGGAAATTAAGATCAGATATCTTATACATATTCGCTGAACAATCAGAACATCGTTATTTATATTTTTCCACAGGAAAGTTATTCGTTGAAGTTTGGCCGCGAATTCAACAACTTGAGAAACAAATCTGCTTATTGAAAGATGATTCAAGAATATGAGAGTTTTGTTAATATATTCAAACGGAATGCCAGCTAGTTAGCAGTTTCATAGCAATATTGATTTAGTAGAGTTTGTTGGTTTGCCAAAATTGAATTCCAAGATTCTAATGGAGATAATTCAATTGTAAATTGGGAATTTTCATTTGATGATTGGTTTGGGGTATGACTGCTCCAAATTATATAAAATCAGTACCATTACGTCTCAGATATACTTTAATCTCAGATATATTTTATTAACGTCATCTCCACATGTCAAACACACGTCTCACAATTAAACATCAATATTAACTAATGCTGTTATCTTTCAATATTTGTTTGGTATACGATGCATCCATTGTCAAAATAAACAGTTGGAATAATTAAAATCCACTCATAACAAGAAATTATTTTAAAATTACACTAAACCTTATATTTTTCACACTTTTTATTTAAATGGTCTAATTTATGGTCAGGAAACTGAACTCTGTAAAGAAACCGATGACTGTTAAATTACCTACAAACGCTCTATGAAACACCTTCACACAAGTTCATTCGTGGTAACTATAAATAATCAATAGCAAACGTAGTCGCGATGCTTGCTGCCTACAAAAAAATGTAGAGACATATTATCAGTGGTTGTCGATTTCCCAAAAACTCAATTCTAATCAGGAAAATGGAATTCTGGTACGGAATTTGAACGTACCTATTCCACAAAAGTTTGACAATATAACAATATTTTCCACTTACGTGAAAATTACCATATAATTTTCATCATCATTCACAAGTTGATACATCAATATCATCAGTTTTTTCAGTGTTGATGAAACCATTTTAGAAACCATCATAAGTAAATTATTTTAATCTGAAATACGAAATACTTTGTGATGTGGTGGACCTAATAATGGTGGTAATGAGTAGAATTTACACCAGAACACAATTTATAAATCCCATAGATCAGAATCAGCATTCAACCTATATCGCCAAGATTCCACACGCATTACTTATACTTATATATAGCACCACTTCAATTTTGAGAAATTGGCAGGCGGGAAGAATAATATCTACTATAAAGCTTACTTTATCTCCTCATCATTCTATAATATTCACTTCATTACTGCACAACGACGGAGTGGAAATATTTATGTGTACCATTAACACATCGTTTGAAAACGCATCATAATATATAATATAAAGAAATAATAGTTCAACTGTTCGAAAGGCATTATCTTTCATCCGATGGAACATAGTCCATCGTCTTGCATTTGCTTTGTTTTCTGTGTACTATTTTCAGTTTCATTTGTGTATATTATACTTTATCTCGAAAGTAATCAAAGTAAAAACCCCTCTAACCACACTAACGGCAAGGCGGTGAACTAATAATCTTTTCTTGCTTCTTACAGCAAAGCGATCGTTACAAATACCTTCTTATTGACTAACCTGATTCGGTTTAGAAAGGGCCTTTGGCGTCTTATACCAGGGAAACGCAGCATGCAATTTAAGATACACAGCTGCTTGAGAAGCTACAATCATTTATCGAATTGCTTATTTTCGCGGAATACAAAGATTTCTCCTGTCAATGGATAGATTTGTACTTCAATGTGTATCGATTGTTTGAACTGATCGTGCAATTATGTAGCATATTCATTTAAATCGACCTACTTCTAATCAGATATTCACTTCCATTTTCCAATATTATTATAATAGGGAAGTCCAAGCGAATGTTTCGGGATTTACTAAAGCGCGGCAGATTAATATACAGGGGGATACCTTGTACCCGGTTAAGTACCTACACCAAAAATGAGCCCCATATATAAGGCCGCCCTTGAAAGATAGAGGATCAAATTAGTAAAAAAAAAATTGATTATCAGAAATTCTCGAGCGCGCAGATTAAGGTTGATGAATTAATTACATGCTGAAAAGTGTATATTTCAGTAATCTGACAGTTTGAGAGTGACGTAAAGAAAGGGAGGAGCAGCAAAGTTGAAAAAAATAACGAAAAATATATAATCTGACGATTTCCGTAACCCAAAATAACAAAAATTCGTCTATAAAGTTCAATGCGTGCAGGTGTGTGATACCTATATTCTCCTCTCCGAGTTTTTATTCCTCTTTCACTTTTTCCCTATCTAGTACTCTATCACTCCGTCCACACTCTGAATTCTGTTGCCATGACGCCATCACAGCTGATCACAGAGATTCGTTCGTGATGAAGATGAAAATGATGAGTAATTAATCAATTGATTATGAAATATTGAATTTTTTGAGCATTTTTTCAAAGTTGTTTTCTTATAAATACAAGTATTCTACATGAAAAACATATACTTATTCATATGCATGCTATTTCCTGAGCTTTTCAATCAATTAAGTTCGATGAATTGAAAAAAAAATTGAAAAAATGTATTGTTATTGTCAGATTAAGCGAATTCCTCTAGATAATCGTCAGATTATGAGACAGCATATCTGAAACATATAAATGAACCATATACATATATCTCAATATGACGCGCTTGAGTATTTCAAAATGGCAATTTTTTTCTGCACATCATAATAATGGCTGCGAGTTTGCGTCAGATCGAAATCGTCAGATTATTGCATGCTTTTTTTTTGCTTTTTGTTGCTCTTAACACCACCTTAGAAAATCGGACGCGCTCGATTAATTTTTTTTCTTTCCACTTTCAACCCTTACGTACCACTCGCATCATGCTAATGATCAAATTAACGTACGAACATTATTAAAAATACGTAGGACATTGATGCTATCAATATCTGACGCGCTCGAGTATGCCCATGCAACAGTATTTTTTTACATATTTAAAAATCTATAGCCGCTTGAAAGGTAGATATTATACAGGGTGTTCCTTAATAATAATAATAATAATAATAATGACTTTATTCATAAAAAAGAATAATTATAATCANACATTATTAAAAATACGTAGGACATTGATGCTATCAATATCTGACGCGCTCGAGTATGTCCATGCAACAGTATTTTTTTACATATTAAAAAATCGACGCTTTCCCCACCAATGAAAAGGTATTTTTGCTTTGCTTTGCAACCTATTATGTCTCTATAACGCTCGAGTAAATGCCCATTGTGCATCGTGGGCTCCCCTACTATTACAAAAAGTAGCTTATATCCGCGACTTCATTTGTGTTTGCATAAGTTTTTGGGATTCAACAGAGTTTCAACAGCAAAAATAGTCACGTATTTGCTCATCTTTCATTTGTAAGAAAATCGTTTCACTGACTATATAGATAACCATTTTTTTTCCAAATCTACTGTTAAGTATTTTATAGATTTTTTCAACAAATCTGTTTGAAAATCTGTTTAAAATTCGACTGAAAGAAGTTGAAACTTGTTCGAACTAAGGACTAACGATGCCTTACTTTTTAACGTGTGATTCCTGATGCGGGTTGGACGATAGCAAGTGAAAATCGATCGTTCAGTCTGGGGCTTGAACTAGCGACAAACACGGTGGTCGATTTGAGTGAGTGAACAAAGCACCCACGTCGAACCGGCCGGCTACTGTCCAACGGTAGCCGGTCGATTATAATTCGGAATGTTCGATACAATTCTTCAACTTTTTTATTTTTGAACTGATTTATCATTCGAAGACGATTGTGACTACTAACAATCGAAACGTCGTGACATAACTTGGTTTGAAATCTTATCATTTTTATTTTTCATTTTTTGTGAATAATATTTTTAATTTTTATTTTTCAGTTTTCATTATTATTTCAATTTTTTTATTTTTTATTTGTTTGGTTGTCGCTTGTATGTTATTTCTTTGTAATTTCAGTTTTTTGGTTTAGTAAGATTATTTTCGGTTGATCTTATTAATTTTTATAATTTTTTTCTGGGTTTTCAAATCAATTTACATTATATTAAACAATGGAAGTCCGAACTGATGAAATACACCATGAAACATTGTCAATCACCTTCAAACAAATGACACCTAATAATAAGTTTACCACAATAAATTACTGTAAATCGCACTTAAATCAGTTGAGCCATTTTTGAGATTAGCGCGTACAAATACACAGACAAACAACCAAAATCTGTTACATTTCAAAATGTATTGATTACTCTTGCATTCAATAAATTGAGGATTTTCAAAGCCTTAATGGTATTTTTTTTCTTGAATGAAATGATGGAAAACAAAAGTATCGTTACCGTTAATATGAAATCAACAAGTCTTCTAATTAGCAAATACTCACTTCAACTATTAGGTTACCAAAGTCAGTATTGAATAAATCTCAATTGAATTATAGTAATAAAATATTTTTCAGTCAGACTGAAATTGTAAAAAGTATATTTCATATTGGAATTTGATTCCAGTCTCATATAAAAATTATGGCTGAGATGAAAAATGATGAAGAAGGTAATTTTTGTCTCAATACCTGAAGATTCAATTGAAATAAAAATTGATTGTAACACACACATAGGAAGTGAGAGAAAGAGTACGAGTCAGACAAAAATTATTACCTATGTTTCCAAAATCGAAAATGTAAGAGAAACCAAAAAGCCCCAACACCATTCACGTACATATGAGGATACACCGTTCATATGAATATGGAGCACACACGGTGTATTGATATTATGTATCAAGGGTTCTTGAGTGATTCAAAGGTTGTTGAAAGTTGAAATATATGAATTGATATGAAATAAACTGTTGAAAATGTATAATTTCCAAAAGTTAACTGACAATCGTATACATTTATTAGACAACAACCAAACTTCTAAAAAATAACAACATTTCTTAGTAACCGAAAAATATAATCTATGAATTTACATTTCAAAAATAACTGTTATCAGCTTTTTACTGAGAGAGAAAATAAAAACAAATATGCCAATCCAATAAATATTTCCACAATGTGCTTACAAAGAGAATGACGAAATATTTCTTCAAAGTAATCTATAACACTTCCGGAAAGTTTATTCATTAGAAGCAGTACCTGACAATTTTTCTGAAATCAACTCACGCAACAAAAATATTGACAAAATTTCAATTTCATGAAAATAGATGTTGGCAGTGTTGTTACGGTTATAAGTATGGAATAAATCAATAAAAAAATTTGTGACTACAGAAAAATGAAGCAGAAAATGAAGCAAAACTGTTATGGGTACTACCAGGTTGAATCATTATAATATGAACCAGTTTATAGAACAGCACCTGATAATTCGAATGCTTCAATATCACATCATACACCAGTACACCAGAGTACAGTGAAACATGTAATGCGGTTTTGTAATCTATTCAGTGGAAATCTCACAATGAAGTGTTACTTGAATAGGATATTTCACCGCCGTTCAATAAAAAAGTTTTGAAAGTTACATTGGAAACATGAAATTTGTTTTATGTGATCCATTGCTAATTTGTTTATCTGATAAATTAACGCCTTGTCATTTGTAAATTGTATTATACAGACATGAATTTGTGAGACGGAATTCTTCAAGGAGCTGAGTCATGAATAATTTCGAAAATATCAGAAGGAATGTTCAATATAAATTGCTCAATTCATGCAAGTGATATGTCAAGAAGTGAAGTTATTAATGATTTCAATATTCATAATCACAGTCACAGTTACGTACCAGTTTGAGATCGAATTGAACTTCAGAAAAAGATCACACTGCACTAATAATACAATATAGCACTTACAGGGCCTTTGATGCACAAGAGGGCGCTGCAATCGGTTTCATGGGAAAAGTATCTGTCACTGTTACTGCAAGGAGAGTTTCAGACTACTGTCAAAATTAACAGGGATTAACCAGTACCAAGACATGACATGAAGAATGGTACCAAACAATTGTTAAACTATAGGCATTATCCAGTTATCAGTTTTACAGGTCAATGTCGCCTATTTTCATACAATATCGAAATTATCTCTCAGTGATGAAAATACGTAAATGTAAATAATCAAAACTTGACTGTCAAAATCTTCGAAATGTTTTTCAGAAGAAAGTACATGTAAATGTAGTATATAACTTGATATATTGGGTTCCTTTACAAATACATATATTAAAAAAAATCTTACTGAAATAATCATCTTCAGTACCAGGTATCAGTTGTACACAACTACCAAACTATTGATCGATAGTTTGGTTAAAAAAAACTCTTCATTTCGATTTTTAGCAAAAAAACATCTATATATATTTTCAAAAAGTTTTCATTGATTTTGTTGATCGTCATATATTATCAAAACCCTCATCTGTTTTAAAATTTCCCAATGGGTTGTAATCTCCTTCAACAAAGTAGCCTATGAAAGTTAAAGCTTGCATGTAGATTTAACCTTCATATTGATGTATGTATCAATCAAGTGAACTCCTATAAATTATTGTTCAAATCTACTCTATATATACAAAAACAGATCAGTTTATATAGCGGAATTCAAATGATACTATGCATATCATCAATTATGTATTCATCAAGTGAAATCATAAATTATGATAGGACAGTTTTATTACTCCAGTAATATAGAATCTACAAGTAATTAATTTTTGATTTATTTATATAGGATATCCTTTAGAGTAATTTTTCACATTGTTCAACAAAATATTAGTGATGAATGGGTAGGCTGACATCAACCATCAGGATAGAAGGGAAGGAGGGTCCAACTGTAGAAAATAAAATTCTCCTGAACATTACAAAAAATAACTTTCATTCAATAGTTGTGGAATATGTGTTAACAACTAATGACGAAACTAACTTGAATAAGAATCTTTGTCAACACTGAAAATATTTGAGAAAGTACTGCGCCAAATTGATCAAGATTGTAGTCTCTATTTGTAAATCAAATGGTGTGTAAACGTGCAACTGAAAATTGGATCGAAATTGTCTACTCCTCAAAAGGTGTCAACAGGTAATTGAAATGAAGTAAATAAGCTAGTATGGGGTCAAGTTGAGGTCAAAACAGACTAACAATGGGCGGCGTGGGACACATTAGGCAACTGATGTTGGGAATGACCTTGACAACGTCAACGTGTGAACTCACTATGCTAATGTTTTATCATTGTTTTGCCTTTTATATAAGTATAAAAAAACGATCTTCATTCTTCATTGTTTTATTATATCTGGATTTGATACGAGAGTAAGAGTAATAATAATCAACAGGTGACTAAGACATAATTCTTGATTGGATAATTATACTAATCTCTCAAGGTTAAAAGTATAATAATGAACAGTTGTTTTAGAATCAACACCAATTGGGAATTGAGAAAATTGTTTCATGTTTTTCAACAAGTATTATAATTCAGTGAATTGAAATTAATGAACTTTTAAGTTATTTTTATTATATGAATGACTTGCGACCCGTCCCGGTTCCACATGGGTGCAATTCTGATACTACATATACTACAGAATGTCTTTAAAGTACTGTCATTTTCCTCACTAGAAAGCTACAATAAACGCGTGCGATGGCTGCTCATCATAAGGTGATACAGGGCGCTACTCATATACATACATACATACATACTCATACAGACGCGCTACTCATACATGCCGCCGGTCCCCAGGCTGGTACCGCTGCAACCGCTATGCCCTTCTTTCTTATCAAATCTGTATTATCTTCGAGAATATTCATTTAAGTCACATGCTGCAAAGGACCGTATTGATTTATATTGAATGCACAATGTATTAAAGGTACTTAATTGAATGTGGGTAAATGTTGTGTTGCTTAAAATCACTTCTAGAATAAGCCATTATTTCTTGTCAAATTATCAGTGTTTCTCCACTATATTATACATGTTATATACAATAAACTTTCCTTTCGAATCACTCTATCTATTAAAATAATCGCATCAAATTCCGTTGCGTAGTTTTAAAGATCTGAGCATACATAAGGACAGACGGCGGGAAGTGACTTTCTACTATGTAAAAATATTTGTATAGAAACTCTATTTTTTTTTGAATTCAGATAAGCAACGTGAAATTCTGTACTCTACTCCAGGATGAAAGCAATAAGAGTTGTGAAAAAAACTCCTGAGTGAAGTCGTGTAAATTTCATTGAGGAACAATACAGCAAAAAATTCAACGCAATCGTTAAAAAACAATCAACTTCAAATCACGAAATTTTGACATGTGAATTTGTGATCTAAAAATATCCATACATGAGAGAATTTTGCTTCCCGTGTGTTGCAGATCTAGACTTCACCGAATTCACATATTGATTTTACTTTGAAGTCATCAAAATTTGCTAGACAAAATTGCAGTCAGATTTTTCAGTTTTGGAATAAGCTGTTGGAATTCTTTATTATATTATTTTGATGTTAATTTTTCTCTTCCTGTATGAATAATTTTGTTTTCTGATTTATTTTGTATCTATTGTATCCAGTTCAATTCAGTTGTTAATATAATGTTAATAAAAAGGCATTACGAGAAAAGTCAGAATCAATTTTTAAATCGATGAAATAAATAAGAATCCATCCCATTTGCAATATATGGGGACCGTGACACGACATAAAAAAGGATAGTTTGAAGAAAAATAGGCAGCAGTTGAGGAGACTCTTCAAAAAATCTGTCAAAGCGCTTGATGGAGTTTTGAAGCTGAAAGATTCGACTAAAGAGGTTTTATTATTCCTACTGAGACAATTGGAGGATAAGAGTAGCAGATGATACAAGGCAGATGAAGGAGTTTGAAAAAATTGTCATTAGAAGCCAGCGATGAGATTGAATTAGAAGAGGAGTACGATGAGATAGAATATTATAGAGACGAGCTGATAAAATATAGATCCAAATGCGAATTTCGATTGAACGAGATTACGAAGACTCAAGAAGATCGTTTGAGCTCTTTCAATTTCTCTATAACAGAGAAAACTCAGAGAAAATTTTATTTACCAAGACTAGAACTGAAAAAATTCGATGTGAACGTGAAGAACTGGATTGGGTTCTGGGAAAAATAAAAAAGCTTCAGCACTACCCAGAAATAGATAATGAAGACAAAGACAAAGACAGTATATTTCACAAGTGACTGAAAGTAGTTCAGTTGCCCCAGATTTAGTAGAAAGTTACCTACCCCCTTTTAGAGCAATTGACCAGTTGAAGACTAGTTTTGCCAGGGACGAATTCCTACCCAAAGTTTACGTAAGAGAACTGTTACAACTTGTACTGCAACAATTTCCAAAAGCTAAAACAGGTATGTCTCTTTGCAATCTGTATGAAAAACTTAAAACCCAACTAAGAGCTTTGAAATCCCTAGGAGTTACCAGTGAAAAATATGTGGTTATGATTTTCCCTCATGTAGAATCGGCTTTGCCTGCAGAAGTTTCAAGAACTTGCGAAAGAAAATTTTACTAGTTGTCGAATAACCTTCAATATAAGCTAGGTTAATGAAAACTTGATGCTCAGATTTTGCTTCTGATGTACTTCGCCTATGGTTGTACAGATGAATGATTTTTTCTCTGGCTGAATTGGCGCATGCGTCAAATAAATTTTCATATGTGACTTCCAGTCGGAAGTCAATTTCAGCATCCCATACCGTTTAAATTCCAGTCTTTTTTATGTCGATCCGCTCACAACTTTAATTGCACAAAAAAGTGTGAGAGTATGAATGGGTCTGTGTCACATCATACATCTTGTCTGTGTCACATCTTGACCGAACGTGACAAGTTTTTTCATCGCTATTCGGATGCATATGTCTCTTACGAAAATATTATCCTTAGCGCGACTCGCTTCTCCATAATTGGCTAATTTTCATTTCCTGTAGGTGAGATTTAGTTAACCGGTGAATTTCCGCCGCTGTCTCACGAATAATTCTCCGAACAGTCAACGCAATTATACGTCTGCTCTCATACTTCATCAGATATGCCCTAATTATAATAACATTCACCATGTCTACTACAAAATAATAAAATTCTTTAACAAAACACGCCTGAGAAAAGACGGCCCCTTCATCAGACATGTAGAAAGAACCCATATATAGGGAGTGATTATTATATTTTTGATCAAATAGAAAGAATTACCTTCGAAAAATCTTTAGCACTTAATTGTACCACTAAAAACACCAAAAGCAATTCGGTTTCTCCTACTAACAAAACATTGGCATTGTGTTCTGGTCAACTTCATCTATCTAATTTACCTATATATTAGGCATTCTCTTTTTTATTATCATGGATAATATTTTCATAACAAAATAATTATTCCTCTGATATTATTTGTATAACAATACGAAAGAAATGAAATTGAAAATGGCTCTTGATATTCTGAGAATCGTTTTTTATTGAATGTAAATGCACATTCTTCTGAAAACACTACCTGTTTGGACCAAAACTGGTATTGTTGATGCTGAAGAATAATTTCAAGTCTTCTATTTTCATAAATTTTTCTAGATTCACACACCATTCACTTAACCAAAACAGTATTATTATTGCTTTCGAACAGAGATTGACTACAGAGCAACTTTTTTAAATTTAAAAATAAAATTGCGGAAAATAGCGGAGGACATATAACTCTAAGAGTGTAGATAATTTCGTTGGTCCATTCAAATCCACGATGAAGTGCAAACATTGTGGACACTCATCTGTAACCTTTGATCATTTATGGGATTTGTCACTTCCCCATATCACAAGGAATGGCCAATTGAGTTTATCACAATGCTTGGGTGTCTTCACAAGAGAAGAAACTTTGTATGGAAATGAAAAACCGACGTGTTCAATTTGCAAAGAAAGAAGGAAATGTACAAAGTCTCTATAATTTTCCCGAATTTCAGTCATTCATTTTGAAATATTTTCTCTAACAGAAAGATTTAGAGGCAAGTTAAATGTTGCCATCGAATTTCCTCTAGATGATAGAGGAATGTATGATGATGATAGATAGATAGATATGAACAAATATGCAGTCGACAATGTAACTACTTGTCGTTATAATCTATATGCACTTTCGAATTATAGTGGGTTCACCTAGAGCGGTCCTTATACATCCTTAGACTGGCACGTGGCAGGAATGCAATGATTCTGATTCACACATGTCACCAATTTCAGCAAAATCGCTTGTGAGTGGAGATGCATACATCATCTTTTATGAAAAAGAGGAAACGAGTTTGCACCTTTGAGCGTTTTGAAAAGTTATTTTTGAACTGTTAAATTTGATGTTATAATGAAGTAAAATGAACGAAAAAAATATATGTCGGAGATTATAGAGCACTTTGATACTTTACGAGTACCTATATGAATCCGGAGACCAAATATTGTTTTTTGAATAGTCAGGAAAAATTAAATGTGGAGACATTGGTAGTTCATCATTAGGAATTTTGCAATGTTTGTCTCTGAACAAATTGAATTGAATGATTCTGTACATTCATTAATTTCACGATATTTCAGCAGCGATTGTCACCAAATATTATGTATTTGGTTTTTAATATCTATTGATTTCCCAGGTTCGTAGAGGAAACTATCGTCCTCTTACGGTATCAAACAAGTATTTTCGAAATTTTTTTTGGAATCTTTTCGCTATCACTACTGAAAGTGTTTGATTATTCAATGAAAATATTGAAATATCATCTCAAATAAACCCCCTGTCGTAGAATTGATCCAATGAAACATTTTCCACACGTTCTAGAAGCGTAACATTGATGTTTATTATTTATATCGATCTAATTCACTAAAATACGATTACTTCGCACCTATAATATTTCAAAAAAGTTCCAAACCTCCAATAAATAACGAATTGATTCACAACAAGGGAAAATAATGACTGATACTTGTAGCTGAAAACATTGTATTTGTTTTTGTACTTCCACAGCTAACCTCTGTTGTTTTTCTTCAGTAAGTCAGTGTAATACGGTTTGTCCCACGACCCAACAATAGGACTTTTTCCCATCATTACACTTGATCTGCATGTACATCCGGTCACAGCACTCTCGATTTTCAATGTCAGAATACTATTCCCTTGGTAGATAAATTAATGGTGGCTCAAACGACGGCTGAAGTAGTACCATGAAACTAGTAATCTTTCAGGAATTCATTTGATCAAACTGATTTATCTCTGAAATACACCTACTTAATTTTTCCAATAGAATACAACTGGCCGATACGTGATGTAAATACATATCGAAGCTAATCAATACAGTTTATTGTATGAATTTCACTTCAACGGGATTTACAAAAACCGCGACACGTGTTTTGCTACACAATGCTTTCTTAGCCGTAAAGTTGTTTACGCTTGAAAAAGCTATATAGTGAAAATCATACAATAAACTGTATTGTTTAGTTTTTTTTTATTTTTCTTTTATCACTGCATATTATTCAAGTAAATGAACATTCAATTGGTTCGCATTCCATATTGAGTATCCATAGATATATATTTGACCCCATTGTGTAAACAATTTCTATTTTTGTTTAAAGGTATTTTCTATTATTATTTATTATTATTATTTTATTTTCTATCATCATTTCTGTATTCAACGTCTCTTGGTGTAATGCGAATAACCTGCTTGCGCTAATCGTCATGAGATACTCTGATCAAACTGAAATTTTCATCTTCAAGTTTCGATAAATACGGTCTTTGGAGCAAGGATTGAACTCGGCACCTTCGCCAGCTTATACAAATAATTGAAGCGCCTATGCTGAAATCAAAAAATTTCACTCTGAATGGAAAGGATCTATTCACTTTCAAAAAATTGATCACAAGATGATTTTTTCATGGGTATGAAGAGGTATACTCAAAGATGGCCTTACACGAAACAAAAGTATAGGACAGAATCATAAGTTCAAAAGATGATAAAGTATTTGGAATATATCATTTTCGAAACAGTATTTTAAAAATATTCATTTTGAATGATATTTTATTACTCAAATGAACTAGATATTCTGTCGTTGCTACTTCAGGACAGTAGTTATTCACTATTAAAAACGATGTTAAAGCATTTGAAATTGTTAAGTTTTCCAAATAACTTGGCATCTTCATTCAATAGCTAAATCTTGAAAATTATGTTCTGAAAAAGTGTTTTTTATCATACTTGCGAATTTAGATTTACAACAAATATGTTGCCAAATGATTTGAAAAACATAACAATATCAAACGCTTTGACATCGTTTTTAGTAGTAAATAATTACTGATGTCCTGCAGTCGCAAATGTCGAACTCTTCATTATTTTCTTAAAGACTCAATGATTTACTTTCCATATAATTTCGTCATGCATGAGACAATCACAATGGTAATTATCTATTATGAGATTAGATGGAGTTTTCTGTTTATCGGTTTATTAGTTTTAGTTTAGCTTCTTTGTCAATACCAAATTTGATTCGTTATGTAAAGTGCACTTCACAATAAAAAATATTTGTTGTTTCACCCGAATTCTTCTATATGTATATTATTAGGAGAAAAATAACTGAATATTCATCATTTCAGTGAACGAATAGATGAAATATTTGAGGCAAAACAATATTTGTCATCCTAACCATATCACTCAAGACTGAATGTGATCACTATATGATAAATTTATCTGCAACCGGAATTCAAACAGTCATTTTGGAAATTACAACCATCAGAGTATCAATCGTGAAAATTGAAAGCCTTAGGTGAGAGGACCCGATACCAGAACCAAAACCAGAAACTGAATTCGGGCGGGGAAAACGACACCAAGGTAATTCCGAACAGACTCAACCATGAGTGGAGAAGCTTTCCTGTCAATTGATAAATTATGTGAAAACACAACAAGAAATTAATATTTATTTCTGCAAAACCCATTAGAGAAAGTCTAAAGTCAGCTAAACACCTCATAAAGCAACAGTGGGATCATAGAGATACAAAAATCTACTTCAACCGAAAAAAATTAACATAAACTATAGTCTGGTTACCTTTACTGAACTATACAAGAATAAGGCTAATCAACTGAATCAATAGAAATGAAGCCACGTCCATAACGAGTGTAAGAAAAACGAGATACTCGAATCCCGAACAATACGTTATACGGTCAAATAAATCACTTTGTTCTGTGACTTATCGCCTTTGATAATGCCTATCGCAGTTACAAAACGATACGTCGTGTACAAAAACCTGAAAACCATGCAGAACCAAAAAATAGCTTCTATATAAGTCGTGATTTACTGAGATTGGAATCTATCGAATCTATCCATCAATATTTTCATCGAATTTTCGAATCTTTCTCCTGAAATGATTCCCAAAATATCCTATAATTCCTTGTTCGTCACCAAGCGTGTATCGATTCGAGATGTATCGGGGTCAAATATTTCAACAAACTATGCATAAAAAGCAACTGAATTATGCAGATCGAAAAGCATTGGATTCGAAAGGCTTATAATAAT
>WOGM01000110.1:0-17021 GCA_015342125.1 Leptinotarsa haldemani | reverse complement strand
GGCGTTGGATTATATCCGACAGGCGTCAGTGCAGGAATCTTCACAGAACATTTCCTGCATTTCTTCAGAGAATTACCGACGAACTAATTTTGTATTTTTATATATATATTTTACTAATCTCAACCAAGTAGTAAAAGTTAACGGCTAGGCATAATAAAAAATAATTTTTGCGAAAAGATTAAATGGAGTTTTAAATATATCTGTGAAGAAAATTTTGAGGGTTTTTGAACGACATTCCACTCGACCTCAAGGTGGTGCTAGTAGCGCAGTTAACGAGAGAAAATTATTAGGGTTAGAGCCATTAATGGAGTCAGAGACACTGGAATAGTAGACCTTCGTAAAAAATCGAATGAGAAATTCTGTTTGGTCTTGTTTTGCAGATTCTGTATACAGTGCCGATGTAAGTACCCCCTCTTGACTTTTGCGGACAAAATATATTCAAAAAGGCATACTTTCTAATAACTTTTAATAAGAAATACAATGGTGTAACGTCACTCGTGGCCAAGAGGGTGCTACCAATTTTTTTTTAAATATAAATAAAGGTGAACTGAAGGGGTTATATATTTAGGAGTCAATAATTTTGGTGCTACTACTACTCCATCTTGATGGACGGGTAGAAAGCCAAAAACTTTCTTTCCCAAATAAATAAAGGTCTTATGATGCCTCGAATGATATTGATATCTCAATTTTCTTGAGTAATCATCAGATTTATATTCGTTTTGAGAGCCTTAAAACAAATGATAAACATCATAATTTCAAGAAAAAATATATTCAAAACTTACTCCAGTTTATATAAATAAATGATCAAAATATTCACCATTCACTTCTTAACTATGGGATGGAAACCTTTGGTGTGAAAGTTGAATAACTTCTTTGATCAATTACCCAAACACCAAACTGATATTTTTGCACTCGACGCGCGTTCCGCCAACAAAGTTATCCTCAGGAGAAAAAAATTGATCCAATTGAACCAATACAAACCAATGTGATTGATAAAACACTTCATTTATTTTATTACTTATTAAGAACTCAAACATTGTCTCACCTGAATCCTTTCAGTAAAACCAAGTGCCTTGGATCCTTTGCATAGTTTTTAGTTTGGGAAGAAGACAAGTCTCCACCAGCTTTTTCAAACAACTTGTAAAGTTGGGGTATTTTCCTAGGTGACACCACCGAAAAATTGATGTTTTTCTAAAATGGAATCAATTTACTATACTACCAAAACCTTACATTGTGTATTTTTATCACCTCTTGCAATATAGTAGCAAGCTGCTCAGCAGACTTTCCGGAATAGACATGAGATTCCAGAACTGGGAGAGAATATGGTGGAGAATTGCAAACGAGAACACAATGTTTTTGAACAGAAGAAGTCGCATCTCTCTTTTGTTGTAAATCCTCAAAGCAATGCAATGCTGTTGCAAGGCCTTCTGCAATATTAGAATGGGATTCTCCTTTACCTCCAATCAAGCTAGAAATGTAATGCAATGCTGAAATATTTCCAAGCCAATGTCATTCTGGCAAAATACAATTCAACAAACTCATTTAGTGAATACATGACGCAATTGTAAAATTAATGTTTCATTTGCTAGATTGAGGATCACTGGTGATTTCCATTTTTCTTGCCTCATCTCGGAGAAAAGAGTGTTAATGAATTTAAGAGATTTTCGGGATCTTCTACTGGATGATAAATTGTACTCCATTTTACAATATTTTACTGATAGGTTTTGGTATATAATTTAATGTGCATCTAAGTTTTTTGTAAGGTGATTTTTCATATATAAATGTATTTTTTTGCTGATGGAAATGAACCGATTTTGTATTTTGAACATTGTTTCCCAGAGAAATCTTTCTGGATTTGTCATTTAATCTTAAAGTGAACTTCTGCAGTTGAATTTCAAGGAAAAATATTACAGAGTTGAAATTTTTGTGAGAAAAGGTTCATGTTCGCTTACTCCAATTTGTCAATAGTGTTCAGTAGTTTTGTAGGACTTGAAAAAGGTCCATAGGTATCAGTACTTGGGTGAGGCAAGCAATCGGCAGCTTGGTAGGTGACAATTCCGTACAGCGAGTTTGCATTTTCTGATACGTAGTTAGTGTCATCTATGTTTCCTTGGCTGAAATATCTGAAAAGAAACTTTGGCTGATTTTCTAAAATACACAAACAAGGCATTTCTTCAAAAAACATAATAATCAGTAGTGTAATTTTAATCAAGATCTAGCAAGGTTACACTGATAAAATCAGTACCTCAAACTACATTCAATTATCCGTTCATATTCATCAGAGATAGGCGAGGTGGCTGGCAGTTTCACAAAGAGTTTTCATTAAAAAAAGAACCTGAGTTGTTATTTTCTCTAAGAACAATTATTCAGATTGCTGGATTAATGAATATACTTTTTCTATGTTTATGTTTCAAATTGCTGCTTACATCTGAAAAACTCCTTAACACAATAAAGTATAAAAAAATGGGAAACTCTTTAGCTTTTCTTAGGATTGCACTTGAATCAGTTTGAATAATTTATTTAATCTTTATATGGCGATTTCTAAGATATATCAAGGTATGTATGTATACAAAGTTCTTACTCTAAAGATGGAATGATGTAGTTAGTTTTGATATCATTGATATAAGCTCCATTTACTGCGGTTCCTTCAATAAGAAAAATTACATCCGCTTGAATCCCATGTTCAGCCGAACAAACAACCATGTTTGTGTAATATAAAAGCAAAATTAAACTTTCAACCACAAATCATAGAGTAAGTAGTTTGTGCTTTCAACCAGACCAACCAGACTTTTAACAATAGTGATTCGAATTAAAAATAATCGATAATTCGATTGTCATAATAAATCGAGATATCGACTCGTTATCAGGTTATTCGAATTCTTCTTCTTTTTCTAATGATGTGGTCGTTGTTTCATTGGCTCATTTGACATTATTTGCATCACAGAACATAAATATTTAGCTTTTTTCGATTGCTTGTACCAGAATCACAAATGTTTTTACATATTATCACTATCAAATCCACCGCTTATAGTAGGTGTTTTTGTTTGCTCCAATCCTACTCCAAGTTGAGCTATTTCCGGCAAAAATTTATTATCTATGTTATTTGATCAAGGAGTAAGATCATTGTTAACAAAACACATCCAATACCAAAGCCAATTGAGAACGGTCAGCACTGATTTATCTCAAAAATTATTGGAATGAAACATTATTCCAAAACTAGAACATAAAGCTCAAATGAATTCTCAACACTCAGAAATGAAATAAGACATTGTTCTTAGTTTACAGTAAAATATCACAGTTTATTCTAATAAGATACACTCACATACTAAACAATTAATGTATTATCGATGTCTATTGAGTGATTCTTCTGCACATGGCGAGTGATTTATAATTCGAATGATTATTCGAACATTTCGATTATCAAAATAATTCGATTATGCTCATCACTGGATTCAACAATGCACAATAACGAATAATATCAGTGTTGTTATTGGGGAATTTTCAATTGTGCCTAAAGTAGAAACTAGAGAGAGCCCAAAACTGATCATATCTGTCGAACATGCCCACATATCATTTCCTTCTTCTGATTTATGACAGAACCTTTTACGCTGGTTGGACTCTGAGCAAACACTACTAGAGATGTAGCAACTTTTTTGGGTGAAGAAGTTTCAGTTCGTGGTTTATTCTTTGATGGTGATGTATGCGGAACCTCGTTTTGCTATGCACATTGATTTCATCGAGTAATTCTCACTTCGTGAATGACGAAAAACTTTGTAGATAGAGAGCAAATATTTTTCTTCTGCTTCTATCGCACGATATCGACTATCGATAGAGCACTGAGCACTACTATTACATACGTCACTATTATCTATTATCTACCTAGTATCACTATTATCTACGTCAACAATGATTTTACCATAGGCATTTCAAAAATGTTTTTGATTAAAGTGCCGTTAAAATCTTCATTTTTCTAGAGTTTTATACCGCCACCATGCGGTAATCGGTAATGCAAAATAAGTTGGGAAGAAGAATTACTGTTTGACATTGTTGGCAACTCTAGTTACCGCTATTTCTTATTATCGACGGTGCTGCCATACCACTGAAGTTTCTAGCGTGACAGCGTTCTTGTGTTGTGGTAATGTTCGGTATTAAAATAAATTGTATAAAGTTCGAATTTATGAAAATATTCATAGTCTTGAATTACCATACAGATCAGTAGGAAACTGATGCACATGTTCAACACTTTGTAGTGTGTATTTATCGTGCTGTAGAATTGATATTGGTAAATGACGCATCCTGAATTACAGCTTTCTTATTATGTTATATTAGACTGCCTTCATGTGAATTGAGTGCGATGCATCCCGAGTTATAAGGTAGTCATAAGTTTTTGATATGGAGAGTGCCAAGAGGACACGTGGAAGATCTAAATCGAAGTCGCTCTCAGAAAGCGAACCAAATACAAATTCTGAAAATTTTGGGAAGGAAACGGCGCCAAATTTGAATGGTGATAGAGATAGAGAATCTACTATGGATGAAAAAATTGATACTGTAGACGATGTTGGCAAAGAAAACGAAATGACAGCTGATAAATTAGAAGAACCATCCATCGAAGAAGGAGCTAAGGTTTCGAAAGGAAAGAAACGTAAAGCTTCGGAAGTAAAATCTGAAGATGAAAATGCCAATGAAGAAAGTGTCTTACCGAAAGTAGAAAATGCAAGTCCTTCGGTGGAGCCAGATCCCAACATGGATATTAAAGGTTTGTGTAATGTAGGACTACGATGATTGATAGATAGTTGAATGTTCATTTTTGTGGCTTGCATTTTTGACTGACTGACATCACAAATCTGTCTATATACTCAGTATGTGCTGTACTTTGTCACATCATAAACAATCCATTAAGATACGGTGTTTTCCTCCAGAAATGAAACTGGACGGTCCATAAGGCCTCTGAAGTTGATAGACCGAGGTACGTTTTGCTCAATTTAGTGCTTACTCACTTTGGTCAAGTAGAAAGCAACACAAATACTGAGAATAAAAATAGTAATAATATTTATTGACTGTTCGTGATACAAACTTATATATGTCAAGTCACAAAAGACTACCTGTTTTAATGATTATGGTAGTATATTATAAAAAATAAGGGCACCCTCATGTGGAGACTTTACAGAATTTTGTTCATTGAATATTTTCAAGTCATCAGCAAACATTAATGTTACAGAATGACTAATTTTAGTTTTGATATTACTAAAAATTATCAATAGGAATGTTCCTGAATGTTTTCTTTGAGGTACCCCTGAGTTGGCAGATTTCGTGAGATGTAAATCCTTCGATTTTCAATACTTGTGCAAAAAATATGTGTTACATCTAATTGCTGTTCATTAAATTGAATTAGATGAAATCTCATATTCACGAAATAATTCCAAAAAATCCTAATTAAAATTGTCAAAAATTATATCTAGTCTAAATAATTTTAACATAATTTTCTATCGAATTTGTTGGGGAATTTATGGAACTGAGCTAATAAATGACTGCCTCCTGAAGATAACTTTATTTTTACAGAAGAACCTGCTGATGTAGATTTCAATGCTGATCTCCAACTTCCCTCCAAACAAACTCTTGGCAAGGGTAAACGAGCTCGCATCCCAAACAAAAGATACAGCGACATCCCTATGTCGCCCCATAACAGACAAAAATCGGCCGAGAATGGATCTGAACAAATAGAATCTGAAAATGATTCTCTGATGAAAGAAGTTTCAGTGAAAGTAGAACCTCTCAGTCCATCTGTTGTATCACTGAAATCTAGAACCAGTTCTGGTAGCCCATTGAATCCTCACAAAAAACAAAAGGTGTCTGTGGACTTATCCGATCCAAAATATCTGAAGCCGTTCAATTTTGGTTGGAAGAGAGAGTTGGTGTGGCGAGCAACGAACGAAGTGGGCTCCAAAAGAAATGGGGATATATATTACTATACTCCGTCAGGAAAAAAAGTTCGTTCGATGAGGGAGGTGTCTGAAAATTTGAAAAACAAAGAGTTATCTCTGGATAACTTTACCTTCTTTAAAGATTCCTTGGGCATTGATGACACCGAAAAGGAAATTATAAGAGATGCTAAGAAGCCATCTCTAGTACCATTGGCAAAGAAGGCACTACTGAAGGCAACAAAAACCCCAAAGAGCCCCAAAATGCCGGCAGCATCTCCTAAAGTCCTGAGCCCAAAGATTTCCCCACCAAAAGTCGCTACCCCAAAGGTTACCACCCCAAAAGTCACCCCGAAAACTGTCACTACGAGACTCACCAGCCCCAGGAAAGCGGTCCTAAACGAGACAGCAGACACTCCCGTGGTCAAACCCAAAGTAGTTAAAACCGCAGGAACTCTCAAGGTAATTTGTTATTATTTTCAAGAGAGTTTAAAAATATCACACAGTACAATCAGACTTGATGCATGACATTCAAGTCAATTGTGCATGTCAGAATTGTTGAGGTAAAGTTTATTGTGATTTCAGATGAAACTTTCTGCTAAGAAAGATGCTAAAACTTCTCCAGCTAAGCCTGCCGAGAAAATGGAAGTAGAAGTAACCCCTGCTAGAACTCCATCTGTAAGGAAGTCTGGAAAGTGGTCAAAGTAAGTTATTATTTGTTTGTGCTTGTTTCGTTTTATTATTCTTAAGTCCTTTGTTTGAAATACTGCTCACACTGATTCTCGTTTGATTTCAATGTACAAATATATCTAGGAAATATGATCTTTCCACACCCTTTGCATATTTTGATTCGGGGGTGTTTCTCTGAAGATATTTTTTCTTTATCAATTTTTGCACTGTAATTGTCACTTTCTTTTATTTTTTCATTTCCTGTTTATTTTGAGGCAGGTTTAATTCTTCAAGAAGTACTGATAATGATGACTTCACCTCTTAAAGATCAGATTGATGAAAACAGTACCTTTTTTTAATGTGTCCAAATAGCCAAACAGATTGATTAGATTAAATCAGATAATCTTTGATGAATTTCCTGGGGTAATGTCTTTTTATCTATCTACTGGTTCTAAAAATAAACTGTGGTATCCTACACTACATGTCATGTGATAAACATCAAGCAGTGTCATATCAGGTGATCTTAAAGGACTTTTTGACACACCACATTTGTGCTTATCCACCGGTATGGATAATTATCGTCTAGCCACTTCGAACCTGTCATAATGAAGAGGTACCTCCCCTTGCTGAAATGTTACCATCGGTTGAAACTCACTTGAGTTTGTCATTTATCCAAACCAGTAGATATGCATATGTGGTGATTTTTTTGTTGAACTAAAATTGTTTGTATGATTGCACATATAGGGTTGGTTCAATTTATTACTTTCAATTTCTACTATTATAAAAATTATTTGGTATTTGTGATGGAATCGGCTGATACTTGAAGAAAAACCATATTCAGCCGTATTCAAGAATCACTTTGTTGGGAGATTTTCACAGTTTTACAAAAATGCAACAGTATAGACACCTGAAAAAGTTATTGTATAGTAAAACATGTGTTGTGTGTCTTTATGTTTAGTGAAAATCTCGCAGTGTTTTTTAAATTACACACAATACACAAGTTTACAGTTTCTTTGTATCTGTGTATGATACTCCTTTATCGTGAGATATCCTTTTTTCAATTCTTTGCCTATATCATCTATTATATTTCTTGTTATATTTGATGAGGACGTTTTTCTTAAACCTTCTGAATGTGATTTCAGCATGAGTAACATCTGTGTTTGGTCTAATTCCTTCTTTATTAATAACATCACAAATCTCTGTTATTCATAAACATAATCAATGCATCTTCATAAATTCATACTATTCATAATTCCTGTAGGAATAATTATTTCACTATACAACGTATTCTTCAGAAGTGTTCAGTACTAACTAAATTAATTTCTACGTCAAGAAAGTTAAGCTGTTTCATTGCTTGTCTTTTAGACAGAAACCTATTGATTCAGTGTAACAGGAATTTCTAGATTTGCTTACCTCAAAATCATTTCCAATTTAATGACAGGTTTTACTCTTGCGGTGAAGGCTATTCATGGAAAACCTTTGTTTCATAGATAACATTAGATACTAGAAATTAAGTTATTGGCTCTCTTTATGTAAGGTAAAGATTCGTCTTGAAACGTATACAAACATTAGCATAGTCGTTGAAAGAATAGTCCTAATCATCTCATGATGATGCTAATATTCTTAGCGAAACACGTCGAGATATAGCATTTTTGTTCTGGTGCGGGAAAAGTGTTTTCATTTTATTCATTTTACGCTAGAGGTTCCAAATTCTATTTATCGAGTATGGATTCAAGCTTTGGACCAAGTTTATCCAATTTCAATTAAAGATGGTAAGTGTTACAGGAATCCCAAAGTATATACTTGGAGAAAATTGATTCAAAAACAGTAAAGACAAAACTTCAGTGTTGGATATATTGGCCAAACTTATAGAATGTTCTCTAAAAGAGTAAAAGGATGAAGTAGGGTGACGCCCAATCTATTGGTATGCTTGGAAATCAATAGATTTTAATAATTCCCCCAATTGAATTTGTTTTCTAATGATGAAATTGGTAAAATAGGTAAATATTGATTATGGCAGTATGAGACTCAGTTTTTTGTTTTCATTTCATGTCCAATTTAATGAGATTGTTCCCAGAATTTGTGAAAGTTTATTAGTCAGATAGTAAAAGTCATTAAGATTCAAATGACTATAATATAAGAAGCATGTTGCAGACATTATTTCAGTTATTAGTGAACACGTCTGAAGAAACTGGTCTATAGTGAAACACGTATTGCGATTCTGTAAACTGCCAAGAGAAAATCTCACAATCAAGTGTAATTTAAATATGTCATAATGGGTTTTCATCAAGTATCGGCCAGTTATACGTGTCCAGTAGGATTGATTCTTTAAGTTGAGACAATGAAAATGCTAACACGATGTTCAAAGGATGACTAAGATGAAATAAAATGATTATTTGTGACACCAATATATTGGCATGAAAAAGCCAGGTTTTTGTCTAGCCCTGATTCATCAATTTATTGATTTCAATCATTTTTGATTTCAAACAGTTTTGAGAAACACCTCGACTCGTATCAATTTACTTTGTTCAACAATTTGCTAACTCTTTCTTCATGTTTGAGTTTGTGAAACCGAAGAAACCAAGTAAAAAGTAGACGTAGTTTTATCAATGTAGTGAAAATAAAATGAAACCATTCATTTTACAGTATTTCAAGCTATTTTGTTTTATTTGATGTTGTATTGGAAGTAGTTTTACGCCTGAAACAACCCAACCATTCATATCCCTTTCCCGTTATCTCAAACCAAACGTATTGCAGTTTTAACCAAGAAGTAAACAAGCCATGTCAACCCTGTTCCATGAAGTGTGAAGGAGTGCGTGGTATTGTACCGACACTGCAGTGTAGACTGTGTCTTTGTCTGTACCATCACGAGTGCTTAGGATTATCGACGGAAGTGTCACAGCCATACGTGTGCAAGGTATGATGTCCTATGATACGGTTCATATTTTCATTTTTTGATTGTTTCTTGCTTGTTGGTGAGTGAGAGATCTGGGTGTTGAGGTCATCTCACTTTGAAGCCCCAACGTGCAGATAAGATTGGTGTTTTGTTTTCATTTTTTGATAGAAGTGTTTTTCAACAAGCTGGCATACATACTAATTTTTTTTTGGCAATTAACGGCAATTAACGGATTATAATTATTAATACAGAGTGGCCACTTTTACAGTTCTGGTATATAATGGTGTGAACGGTCAAGGTCAAGAATTTAAAACAAGATATTAATATGACTGGAGCACAATTTCCTAAACTTTCTAGAAATTCTCAATGTTTTAAAAACACTTGAAAAAGTTATCAAAAATATAAAATTAATGTATGTTTGAGAAAAATAAAGTAATGAACTTTAACAAGACCTGATCTCTGAACCAAATAGTATCATATATTTAATAACCAGCTGAAAACACCATCTCTCTATGTTGGTGTTCTGTATGCGTACTAGTATATCACATTCTTTGAAAAGAAAGAGAAAGATATTCTGATATTTTTTTTATAAATGGTAATTAAAATTGAGAAGTAAGGTTTCTGCTGATTATGGTTCATGTTGCGAACATATGAAATGTCACATTGCCTGGTTGAGTGGTGTTAACATGTTTGTGCTTGGAAAGTAAGGACATGATTGCATGTATGTATGAAAGATGTATGTAAAACTGAATGATGTATACGTGATCAGACAGCATACACCTAGAACGACGAATAATATTATTTATTGTTCTACAGAACTGTCACCTAGAGAGTCAAGACCCCAATTTGGCTCCACCGGCCACTTTGAGCGCGCCACCTCCCCTCACCCCTATTAATACGTTGAAAACAGCTGGCGGGCATTCTACCACTACCCTACCAAAACTTCAGAGAATCCCCCGACCTGGCGACACTACCCCCCTCCCTCATATCGAACCTACTGCTCCGAACCCGCTCCCCGAACTCCCAAAACTAACACCGAGACCGGTTCAGTTGCCTGTTATTGTGACGCAGGCTGTCACAGCAACAGAGCAGTCTCCTGGTTCGGAGAACAGGTCTCTGGTGGGTTCCGTGACCACTTGGTTGCCACACAACTCCAAAATAGTGGAGAGTACCAATGAGGAGCTCACTGAAGCCTCCAGGCCACAGTATGTCGAGTTTTTGGGAGGTAGGAAGTTCCTTGTCATTCCCAAGAACAACTTTATGTCAGTGTCGCCTACCGTGGCTGTTACAGCGGTCACCAGCCCGGATGTTGAGGTCGTTCCCACCGATTCTGCTCGGTTGGGATCAGAACCTGTTCCCGAAATTAAAGTAGAACCCGAATCTCCCTCCAAACCCGAAAACTCCCAAATGCCTGAAGCCATGGAAGTAGACGGCGAGTCATGTGAGAACAAGCAAATTGATGGTGGAGATCCTCCCAGAGGAGAAACTGGAGTCGAGGACCAGAACGCAGAGTGAGTGTTTTTTCAGTATTTTTTTCTAATCTTTCTTTGAATTTGCAGGCTTTTCCATCTCCCACTCTTCCAATTTTACCAAATTTCCTTTGAGCGTAAACTATTCCAATACATTTAGATTTTTCAAAATTGGTTCTGTATGATTTTTGACGCAGAATTGTTTTTTTTTTGTTTTTGTTTGTAGAAATGTGAAAAGGGAACGAGATTCGAATTATTTTAATAATTGGCAAATGATTATTACATTTTTTCAGGTCACCCGGTTTCCACGAATGTGTGAACACGGTGTTGGGAACACGGTGTTGTGTTAATACAAATGCGCTTTTATGCTGCAGTTCGCTAACCACTTTTAATTTTTTTTATAGTAGAAGTACTTGTCATGTGAGGTAATAGCTATATCTGGCGGAACTTATATTATTGTTTTCCTTATGATACAGTGGTAGGCAAATATGTGGAACCAAGTGATAATCTTCTAAAGAAAGGAAGCAACCAATTTAAAAATGAACTCTTCACAAATATGTGTAGATCGTGCAAAAAGAAGTAACTTTCAGACACAAACTGGTAAAAAAAAAGCTCTGTTGAAACAACTGCTTTCCCATATAAACATTGAATTACCCGAGAAAAAAAAAGTTTCAAAACTACTTTTTCTTTTCTTTGAAAGATTCCCAAATTTTTTTGGTCTAATGTTGAAGAAAATAAAGTCAAAACGATTTTTTCTCAAAAATTAATTTTTCCTACAAATATACCCATTTCAATTTAAACAAGTGAAAAACTTTGGACTTTTTTGATATATCAAAATGAAATTTGGTGGGAATATGTTTTTATAAGTTGTTCATTTACTTTATCAATGTGATCAGAACAGAAGTGATGTCGATTTTAAAGTTTTTGATATAGTGAATATAAGAACATTGGGAAAATCTTTCAGATATATTTAATGGTCAAATCATTTTTATAAAATTATTTTGTTTCTATTTCAAATTAATGTTTTAATCATTAGTTACTGTTATTTCATCAGTGAGTTCTAGAATCATCTGCCCTGATTAGGTGCAATGAATAAAATATTTTAGCTCTCTGCTTTCTTTTTGGACTGTTTCTTGTGATAGCTTGCAGAATTTGGTGATCAATTCTTTATATTTTATTTGCTTCTGCTCTTAGAATGATTTGTTGGTAAAGTAAATTTCAACTTCATCATACAGTGTGTCCTATTCATAGTTGTTGAAAATGTGATTTCAAAATCTTTGGTGGACTTGTCAAATACAATAATTTGCTCAATAGAAAGTGTTGGTATCGCATTGGCGTACTGTCTGACAGGGTAATAACTATGGTCGGTTTTTATTTTTATTTTTTTGTTAAATTAATAAGTTATATACATTATTAATTGTATACATAATACTAATGAGTTTTATTTGTACGAACGTGTACATAATCAAACAGGACTTGAATAAATTATTAAATTCCAATATAAATCAAAATAGATTTCAGATTCAGCATTCTCAAACATACATTTGAAAACTTTCCAAAGCAGCATTTCCAAGAATCTTTACAGAATGCAATACAAATTTTCAAATACTCATTTTGGAAGCAAGAGTTGAAAATTATATTTTTTACCTATAAAAATTAGCCTGCTGAATTTATTTTTGAATCCCTCATTTTTGTTTTTGAATCAATTATTTTATTCAGTAGTGAAAAGAAGTCATTTTTTGAAAGCCATCCACCAATGAAAAACACAAAATGCCATTTTCCATCATCAGATAAAAAAGTCAAATTTTAAACAGAAATAAAGAGGCCTTTTAATATAATACACAAAACACAAAAATTTCAGTTGTGAGATATTTAAAAACCACAATTTTCAACTCTATATAGATGGGTTTTTGGAGATGCTGAATCTGAAAAGGAAATCTGTTTTGACTTACTTTGATTCCTAAAATAATTTTTGTAGAAAATGGGGCTGTAATCTTTCTTTAAAAATGCAAATTCAATATTTTTTTAGTGACCAAATTGTTGTATTTTAGCATGACCATCAAATCTCAGTTGGTTAATATTGAATTTTCAATATCAGAGATATTGGGTGGCATATTTAAATGTTGAACACACTATAGAAATGGGGACAAATCTCACCACTTCAAAATACAAACTGGATTAAAATGTAATCATACCCTTCCTGAACATAATAATAATAATTATAGCAATAATAAAGGGTCTTCAATGAGCCTTTACCAGTAGGCGATTTTTTTTATGAACGTCGTCAAATTCACTTTGTTAAATGTGCATTATGTGATATACACATGTTCTTTAAAAGGTACCTTATATATATATTATATATTTTTTTTATTGTATGTCGAAGTTTTTAATTATTGAATTTCAATGCTGTATCACCTATAACAAATCACGTGGATGGCTTGCTTCATCTTTTTCCATACCGAAAACTTAATGTTATTTTTCGGTTTGTTCTAGAGCCAAGACCCAATCGACGCCCGTCGCCGTTAAAGCGAAGAAACGCACCATCAAACTGAGCAGCATCACCAATGCCGAAGAGAAAGAAGAGAACAAGTTCATGGAGAACTACCTGCAGAACCTCTCGTACGGCTATAATACGCTTCTCTACGTGTTCCAGTACCTGAAAGTGCAGGATCTCCTGCGAGCTGGCTGCGTCTGCACGATGTGGCGGGATATCGCCAGTCATCCCATGCTGTGGCGGACGGTGCGCATGAAGAACTCTCAGGTGCACAGCTTCGAGGGGCTTGCCAACACGTTGAAGAAGCATGGTACTAGGCACCTGGACCTGCGCAAGATGCTGCTGCCAACGGGAGGCGACGAGATCTGGCCTGAATTCTCCAAGGCCATTGAGAAGGTGGATACGCTCAGGAGGATCGAGCTGTGCAGGTGATTATTCTGAATATTGTCTTCTTTTTCTGCTCTAATACAATCCAATATCCTCGATACTCATTTCTAATGTCATTATCGGTATTACTAATACTAATACTTATTGCATTGATTTTCATTTTTTCTCTCTCAGGTGTCCGGCGTCCGTCGTAGAGAAATTGGCGGTGTCCAACCCACAACTAGAAGTTATCAATGCTGTGACGATCAAATGCGAGACCATGGACTTGGCTCCGTTGAAGGCGCTCACTAATATCCGTGAGCTGCGGCTCAAGTCCACTGGAGGTTTAACACTCTCCTCTAACCTGGACTCGCTGAAGGAACTCAAGTTCCTGAAACACCTCTCTCTCACGTCTATAGGCGACTTGGACCGCTTGAACCTGAACGTGATTGGCGAGTTGACCAACTTGGAGTCGTTGGACCTGGGAGAGTGCACCGACTTCCCGAAGACCTTCGGCAGCGACATCCTTGTCAAGCTGCAGAAACTCGAGAAGCTGCGGCTGGAGAAGGGTCAGGGTTTTTGCGAAACGTTTGAAATACTAGACTCCGTCAAGGACATGCCGAAATTGGAGCAGCTCGAGCTGGTGAACTTCGACATCAAGTCCGGCTTCGATAAGGCTCTCGGAGCGTGCCAGAACATCAGGAAGCTGCTTATTATTCCCACATATATTTCGCAGGCAAGTGAATTCACACCTATAAATACACTACCTCTAGTACCCTTGTCCCAATGGATCTATTACACAAGTCATATCTTATTGAATATTAGGTGTATCAAAATAAGATTTGGTAAAGATTGAAAAGGTTTCAGTTGATAACTCTTTGAAATCATGTCTTGTCTTCAAACCAAGCATTTCGTTTATTATTTTCCTATAGCACTTTGATGAAACCTTTTTTGTGTTGACAAGTACTTGCTTTTGTAATACGGCATCATACAATATTTGTAAACCTATTTCTCTACCAAATCTCTTCACAGAATCAGCAAAATACATAACTTCAATTTTATCAATATCTAGTGATTCAAAACTAAAGTGGGTTGACCATTTCGTCCCCGTCCAAGATTAAATATATTCGAAAGTGCAACATGTGGATGCCATAAACGTATACATCTCTTCTGATGATATAAGTACTTTTCGCATGTTTTTCTCTGCTTGACTTTCTATCTTTTCCATCACTTTTCAAAATTGTCTCAATTAGAAAATATTTTGCATACGCAATAATCAAGTATCAAGTGTTATTTTATGCCAATAATAAAAATTCATGCAAGTGGAATATTGTTTGCCATATCTTGTTATGGTATTTTATGTAACAGAGCGTGTCCTGTTAGTAAATTAATAAATAAATGTTGTTACAGAGCGCTACCACCAACCACATGGTACTTGGCGGTGTGCTGAGGTTGCAGAAAACGCTGTCGCACTTCGTGTGGGGCGTCACTCTGGAACTCCTGCGGGTCACGGAGTTGTTTGTTGATCAGTGCGAGGAGCCGAAGGAGAAGAAGGAAAAGAAGCACGTTGGCAACGGAGACAGCATTCCCGTGCTGAAACCGGTACCCCTACTGATGGACAAGGGCAGCGAGATTGCACCTGCTCTGGAGCCTCCCCAGGTGGAGATCCTGGCATTGCCAAGTTTGCAGAAACTGCTGATGCAAAACCTGCCAACGACGCGGGTCAAGATCCTGAAAATACCCTTTCACGCCACCTGGAGGCAAAGCATTACCGACTCTGTGAACTAAGAATAGGTTCTACGACTAAGGTTTATTGTTTAGAATAGGCATGTACTATTTTTAGAGTTAGTGATCAGGAGAATTTGCAATTTTAACCGTTTTTTTCCACAGTTGAAACTTTTATTTTAGGCTATTACACCCTTGTACCGCAAATTTACTGATACTTTTTAAAAGTGTATATGTACATATTAAGGCCAAATTCTTTTTTTTTTTGTATAATTATGAATGTTTACATTATTACAGGTATGTCTTGTTTTTAAGTAAAGCTAAATTATTTTGAAAACGTTTTTTGAAAATCTCGTATGACTGGAATGGTTTGTATATATTTTTTTTCCAAAAAATACAGACTTAAAATCTGTACTTGTGTTTTTATAATCTCTTCCTGTGCAAGCAACGGCAAATAATCAACTTCAAATTGACCAGAAATCCGCAAAAATGTATTCAGAAGATTCGAAGAACAGTTGTTCAGAAGATACTCTCACGGTTGTAATTTACACCATTGGCTATTGATAGTCCGATTAGAGGAGAGTTTACTTGAAAAGGGCCTGGTAGGAGAGGGGAGAACTGTGCATTTTGCATTTCATAGACCACTCTTAACTATCTTGAACAACTTTTCGAAAATGTTACTAAACCTCCCACTTCTCTCTCTAAAGGTCTCTAAAGAGGTCAAACCATATTTTATTGAAAAAATTGTACCCTTATGAAGTGAGTCCGGTCAAATTAGACTATAAATAAGAATGAAGGTACATAAATTTATAGCAAGCTGCAGATGCGTGTAATTGTTTAAAACATAGTTAAAAATAAGATTTTAAAACTCCGAATGATTGCGATGCCTGGAAAAAAAATTATTCGAGGTCTCGGAAAAAAATGATTTTTCGCGATTTTCAGGAAAACGGTAAGTTTTATCATAAAATAACCTCAGATAAAAATTGTAGATCATAAAATTCTCTACAAAAAAATGTATCACTACTTTTTTTAGAGCCACCGTTTCTGTGATACGAAGAGTCAAAAAGTTGTAAAAGTTGTAATCGTAATTATATGCATAAGTACGCCACGTATATACATCTCTGAAGTTGTAATTTAAGTAAAAATATTTTTCTATTAGTATACATAAGTATAAATATAAGAATATTAGGTAGAATGAAATCCAGTCCCTTAATTTGTACGCTAGTGTAACCTTGAGGCAACATTTGTATCCCTGTTCAATTGTGTGCGTGGCTAGGGTCGTAAACTTGCTTTGTGTCAGAATGTCCAATAAATAAAATACCGTTAGTCTTGAGCGCCACGTTGTAGTGAAAACACGTGTTTAACCTAACCTATTTCGTGCTGCTTTGAGTTTTATAATAAAAATGTCCGAATATTGTTTTATTTGTGAAACATTTTTAAATGAAGTTAAAATTGTTACTGTTGAACGTGGTATGAAGACATTA
>WOGM01000109.1:0-17278 GCA_015342125.1 Leptinotarsa haldemani | reverse complement strand
AGTAGACATTGTAATTACTTGTAGAAATAGGGGTGAGATCACCCTTTCTAGGTTCAAGCAGCCTGGTTACCTCTCAATTTTCACTGACGCTGTCATTTTGCATTATTTTGTGTTTTAAATCCGAGTATATCTGGACAATTGTTTGCCAAGCTATTTTTTGAAGGTATTTCCATAAAGGGTAGTGACTCGCCTTTTAAGGGTAATCTTTGATATGAATCCCAATATGCGTGTTATAATCATGCATCTCTACATCCAAAATTCATTGTGAAGTAGACATATTTCGAGAAACTATCATTATGAGCATTATTCATCTGGTCAACTGTAAAATTGAAGGAATCGGATTCAAATCTAAAGCTAAATTCAGCCACATAGACATAGTTACATAAGTTATGCATATTGTGATATACTGCTATCGAAAATGTACCTTTTAATCATCCGGTATATCCTTATTATTTATTTCAGTAAGAAATACCAATGTTTTTCATGTTGCTACCTATGTTTTTATATTGTATGTTCGCAGTCTATTGGAAACGTTTTGAGTGAATGAAGGACCTTGATATTTCACTTGCAATTAAGTAATTTCACCCAGTCATTCCCAATATATAATACTTATGAAGTTTCAGAATCCACTGACCCGCCCGAAGAGGAATCCCCAGTTACACTTAAATCTAGTATTATTTGGTCGGAAACAGTGTCTACCATCCCGTCCAATCTCCACATTTTTTCTTCTTCCGTACCCGTTCCATTGCGAGTTCAAATAAACGTTGGACATCAGAAATTTCATATGTTACGTTTTCACGAGCTACGTAACCCTTAATTTGAGCCCAGATTATTTCTATCGGGTTTAACTCGCAATCGTAAGAAGGAAGTCTCAAAATGGCGATGCCTTCAGCACGAGCTATTGTATCCACCACATGCTGGCGATATCTGTCACGATGCTGTTAAATGACACTCATTAGCTCGGCCTTAACCAAGTCCTCGGAAAAAGGAATTTCTTTTTGTCCTAACCAACTCTACATGTCTGCTTTTCTGGTGGTCATAGTTGGCAGCTGTTCTACTAATCGGCTGTGATAAGAAGCGTTATCCATTACTATTACCGAATTTGGATCGACTCGTGAAAGAAGGGATTCAAACCATCCTTCAAAGCGTTGGGCTTCGTCTTCGTGTTAATCCCCCGTTTTTGTGGATAAAAAAATTAGTGCACTATCGTCTAAAAAGCCACTTTCGCTACCTATATAGGAGACAATTAGTTGTTGTCCTTTACCCGTTGGTCCGCGTAGCCCTGTTGATAAACCGTCCACAAATGCTTGACGATAACTAGTTACAGTAATATCTTGCCAGATCTTAGATACTGTGTGACCAGCATTCACCCAGGTTTCCTCCAGATAATAAATCTTTTTGTGAGCAGAACGCATTGCTCTAATAGAGCGAAGACATCTCTGTCGCCATGAGATTACATCTTCTCTTTCTATTAAGACAGATTTACGGGATTGTTTGGCATATATGAATTTCAAATCTCCTTTTATTATTATCCTTAACTTCTGTTTGCTCACAGTAGATGAACAAGGCGGGTTTCATGGCACAGGAAATTCAAATAACGTTCGAAAATACTACTGTGTTTACTTTATAAAAAAACTAACTTTCTCTTTATGAAAATAACAGTTCAAGATTCAATTGTCTTTTTGAATCACTAAGATACAATTTTTTCACCTAATTGTGACTACGTCCTCCAAATCCATCAACCCACAGGAACAGATATCACGACGTGTTTCGCTGAAATATATTTTGTTTTGTAGTGAATTAAGTAAGGTGCAAGTTATGAATTTACTACGGATCTTCATCAAGCAACGGCCGAATCAATCAAAAAAAGAAAAAAGTAAATTCAATCTGCTATGTAATATGTCTGACACAACTGCAAACTGTAACCCCTATGATGGGTTTGAACTCTGTATTTGCAGCGGAAGATACTTTTTGATAGGGAAAACTATAGCCAAAACTTAAAATTAGAGCAGCCTCTGTCACCATTTAAAATTTAGAGATGGAGAATGATACTTACCAGAAAACTATCTTAGATGTTGCCTGCAGAAGTAGTCACCCTCCAAAGTTTATCTTAGCTTCTCCTATCAAATATAGGCACTGTTTTATAATAGAAACCTTTTTCACTTGAGTCGTTCCAGGCGCTTTGTCGGGATATGCCATTGATACCTCTTATATGAATTTTTCCTAGGGAGTTCCCTTATTAATGTGAGATATGAATATACTGTACGTTCCCCTTTTTCCCCTGTTTCTCCTACCAGTATAATTACCGGCAATAATACACCGCTTTTAAAGTTGATAAGTATAATGAAAAAATATAAAAATTCGAAAATTACAAATATAATATAAACGACCAAAAATAAGCAAAAAAACCATACCATCAAAAGGAAAAAATTAACAACCAGACCATAAGAAAATGCTCAACCGGCATTCGATTGAATATGCCCTTTATTCGGCAACTCTATATGAAACAAAATGTTCACCCACAGTGTTTCAATAAAAGTATATGGTTAGCCACCAGACGAATAAACCCTAAAACTTTCTTACCAATAGATCTCTTTCTCCGTTGAACTGTAGATAGCGGCTAATTCTTTTATGGTTCACTGAATCTAACACCAATCTCGAATTTCACTTGGTCGAACTGGCAACCAAAAAGGAATGAGAACCGGGTTTTTCCCAAACTTCCAAAAGTACCTTGAATATCAAACTGTGCGAATAACTCGACATTGAACTCTCGGTTGTTACTTTTTTTCGAATACCTTATTAGTTTTCCGACGTTATCGCCCCAAAAAGGAAATTCTCCCCTAACTAATTTTTAAAATGTTGGATGATTTCCAGAAGTAAACGATATCTTACTGAACGGATGTATGTATGATTTGAACGTGCTAAAGGCATATTTCTTTACCACATAAATAGTCATTATGTTAGTGGCTCGACAAGATATTACATCACTAGAACCTACCCAGTTCACAAAGATAATGGCTCATAGACAAGGAAAGTGATACAAATAGTGAGTTTCATATCACTTAAAAGCAGCCATATGTTACAAAATGAAAAATATCGCATATTAACAGATCACCCTGTTTTTTTCTTGAACGATCACATGGGTACCATTCAGTCCAGAAACGATAATATACGCTGATAGAAGATAGAAGTCCATTGGAAACATTCGATAAATGTATTAATTATTGAACCAATGAATATATTACATGATCACAAACAGAAGAAATTTGCTAATTCCTGATACCATTTCACCATAACCAGCTATTTGACGTCCTACTGGCGAGCTTCCTAACAAGAGTTCCCTTCAGCAACGGATTCAAACTTATATTCTCGCAATTTGCGCCAGCGTACTTCTCCCTAACAGTTTGTATAGTAACTGAGCGTAGATGTCCACAGACTTGACAAGTTAATAACATCATCCAAAATTCCCATTGATAAACAACAAGCCGCAGAAGTATAAGAAATCTGAAAACAAGTTTCATAATAATTGGGTGAATATGAAATGAAAAAATTGGAACTAACGGAGAATTATTTTCAAAATCGGTTTTTCATTGTCAAACATATCTGAAAAATTTCAAATAAATTTCCAGTTAGGTCAGGAGTACCACAAGTATCGAATCTAGGTCCACTTCTGTTCATAATTTTCATCATCATGAGCTGTTTTTCTCAAATACTGGCTATTAGTTTCCGTTGTGACCATTAAAACATTCGATCTGGACGTTGAAATATATGTCTCAGCAATGTTATTCTTCAATAAATCTAACTACAAGTTTCAATCGAACATATTTGAAGTGTTGTAACTTTATCAGTGGATTGTGATTTGAGACTGATAAATAACTGATTTTCACAGAAATGTGCAATTTTATAGTTTGATGAAATTTTTATAATAGATAAATAGTTTATTAAGTGATTTTTATTTGCTGAAAAACTGTTTCTTTGTAAAAAGGACCCCGGCTCTTTCATAGCAGATGCTTTTTTCATTAAGTTGCCATATTACTAATTTCCGTCATGGAATCTCATTTTATTTTGATTGAATAACCATGACTATTGAAGTAATTATTTACAAAAAGCAATTTTATTCAATAACCATCACCTGACGTTAACTTATTTTGATGTTTTTCAAAACCCTTTCAATTTAAACAAAATTCCTTTTGTCTGGATTTATTCAAATGAGTGAATGAATGTTATTATGATGTCATTGATGACATAAGTTGATCAAACTTGAACAAAAATTCTTATGGAGGAAATTAGTTTTTTATCGATGGTTTTATCGAAAGTTTGCCCTTTCTACTTTGTATAAAGTTCTCCATTAAAATTTTCATACTTTTCAGATTGTAAAATGTAAAAATACCCAAAAAAGGTTGATGTAGATGAAACTTATTCCGTGATGTGAAAATTCGTAATTTATTAATGAATTGTGAAATTTTCACCTTGCATTTAGTATATTGTGTAGGAATCCTGTGAATTATAACTGATGAAGCTCCATAACGAATGTTTTGATTAGAAAATGAGTAGAGGAGAGTAATTTCTGTATAATTCAGTGTTCATATAAAAGTATTTGTTTCGGGGGAAGATTCCCACTATTTTGTATCAAGATGAAGTAGAAGAAAGTTAAAAACTTCAGATGAATCAGATTAAAATATTTCAGGAAATCATTTTTCGCGAATACCACTCAACCTGAAAGTGATCTCAAAATTATGTCCACTTTTTGAACTCAAATTTGTTATTTTCGAATACCAACATTGATTACTACTCAAGCGCTTCGTCATTATTTCATATTGTACAGATAATAAAGTACCTAATCAAAACCCTTTCTAACAGGTTCAAATCGTGACGTCATCCTTATCATCTAATTAACATCTAATTTCAATGATATCGTTTGTATACCTGATTACCTACTTATCTCTTCCCCTCTCTCATTTCCAATTCATCATAAATGTATAAAAGGGGACGATTACAGGAATCAATCAGTTTGGTGATTTACGAAGAACCTTGAACACATTGTGGAGGTGTTTGTATTGAAGTTTTTCTACGTCTTGTGAAGTGAATTTTTAAAATTGCTGTTACATAATGGATATCATATCAAGTGCTACTACAAAAACCATTTTGGAAAACATCTCTGAAGAATCTTCAAGGGACCCTGACAAAGACTGCAAAAATGATCCTGAGATGGTGACGGAGTACATTCACGATATTTTCGAATACATGAAAATCATGGAGGACAAGTATCCCATCAGGAAAGGTTTTCTCGATGGCCATGAGATAACCCCAAAAATGCGAGGAATACTTGTCGACTGGCTAATAGAGATGCATCTGGAATTCAAAATGCATCTCGAAACACTTCATTTAAGTGTGAGTCTCGTCGACAGATATTTAGAGGACAACGATAAGGTGGGACGTAATACATATCAGTTAGTTGGGACAACTGCATTGATGATTGCTGCTAAATACGAAAACACGTGCTCTCCCCGCTTGTATGATTACAAATTCATATGTGGCCACATTTATTCTCGGAGAAAAATTCTAAAAATGGAGAGAGACATACTAGCTAAGCTAGATTTCGGCCTGGGTCGCCCCTCATCCATTGATTTCTTGAAGAGGTACGGTCAGATTGCCAAGGCGCGCAGTATCCACCATACGTTGGGTAAATATATGCTTGAACTGGCACTCATGAAATACGACATGAGCCACGTAAAGCCTTCTCTCCAAGCTGCAGCAGCTTGTTGTCTGTCAATGGGAATTTTGAACGACGTTAGCGACTTGTCGAAACTGTGGACTCCAACCCTCATTCACTATACGGGTTACAAATATGCAGACTTCGAAGACGTTGTAGTTTGCTTAGCTAAACTTTTAATAAGAAGTGATACTTTACGGTATCAAAGAATTAGGAGCAAGTATGCTGGGCTGGATTGTGAGAAAATCAGTTCAAATTCGTTGTTGATGGGATCTCTCGTGAGGAAACTAGCCGGCATGACAATGACAACTAACCAGTAAGGGAGAAGTATTTAATGATGTATTCCTTTGATAATTATTATACTTTGGCATTTGAATAAATATATTTGAAAAACACAGTTTTTGAGTTTTTGCTTCTTTGATCATTTTTGTCTTCAATGCATTGTTTTGAAGTGTCAAAAGAACAGGAAATAAGGAAATGGATTGTTATATATAATAAAATGGGGTGAGTATCTGGTGAAAACAAACTCGGTAGAATCAAAGTTTTATATTATTAATGATATTATCATTATAATATTAAATTTTTATTCGTAAATATACTTTGTCTCTGACATCTGAAAAAGGAACTTTTAACAGGTGATGATCGACTGTATTGCCAAACTGACAGATTATTATAAGAAAACTCGTAGGTATGGCTGAGGCACCTTCAATCTAATAATGTCACTAATGATCTTCAAACATGACTCAACCTCTGCCGGAAGCACCAAAACCTCAGAAAGGTTCGCTATAGATGAACTCTTCAATCTAGCAGACCAATATTATAATCTTCAAGCAGTAATTGTTCACTGTGATTATGGCGTTGAATCTAGTCGTTATTGAGCCTTGGTCAAAGATGAAACGGACTGGTTTAAGTCTGAAAAAAGTTGCATAGAAAGGTCTTTTTCAGTATCAAAGATTACCATATGGTGTTGCATGTTCATCTTCGAAATTTCAGGAAATCAGAGTTGACAATTGAAAATGAAGTTTTGTTGTGGAATAATAGAATTGTCATACCTGAAAGTTTGAGAGAACAATTGCTCCAGCAATTACTTTTGTCACATCTTGGAATAGTAAAAATGAAATCAATTGCAAGAGCATATTTTTTTGGCCGGAAACTAATAAAGATGTAGAATTTACATGTAATAGTTGCGACAACTGTTCAGTGAATAAAAATAGCCCCCCAAAAACAACATTGATTCCTTGGAAATGGCCAGAAGGAATTTTTTCTTGTATTGACATTGACTACATGGGGCCTTTTCTAAATAAATATTTTCTCATAATTTTAGATGCTTATTCAAAGTGGATTGGAGTTTTTCCTACTTCTAATATCACGTCAAATTTCACAATGTCAGCATTGCATAGTACATTTGCAAGGTACGGGTTACCAAAACTTATAGTTTCGGACAACGCAAAATCTTTCAAAAGTGCTGAATTTCAGCAATTTTTACAAGAATATAATATTGAACACATTACATCATCACCATTCTTTCCACAATCGAATGGCGCAGCCGAAAATGCCGTCAAAAATATAAAGAATGCGCTGAAGAATTCTCTGGGACGAAATAAAAATATTGACTTAAACACCGCATTGAATCATTTTCTATTTGATTACAGGATTTGTATTGATAGTACAACAGGAGTGTCTCCCTCAAGATTAATGTTCGGGCTAGATTTGAAAACCAGATTCCGTAGTTTGAAACCCGACTGAAAACTAGAAATTCAAAAAAGAGTTTTGGATAGACAACAAAAGCAAATAAAAAATTTCGGGGAGAAGATCGATAGAAAATTTGTTATTGGCGAGAAAGTCATTGTGAAAGTTCACCGAGAAATTAATAAATATAGTTGGATATCTGCAATAGTTGAGAAAGGTAATGGTAAGTGTACCTATATTGTTAGAATTCCAAAAATCGCCAAATTATGGAAACGTCACACTAACCAAATTAGAAAATGCAAATTACAAAGCGGTTTGCGAGATTGTAGGGTTTCCACCGAGAATAGGAATCTAGAAAAAACTGATTTGAATAATGACCTGCTCGTACATGGAGAATTGAATGTTTGAAACAATTCACCTATTGATATACAACCTGATGTGAATAGACCAAAAAGAAATAAAAAACCACCAGAGCGTTTAAACTATGAACGGAAAAGGGTGCCTATAGAATTAGAAATAGTATATTTTCGAATGTACGGTTTATTTTTCAAGTTTTGATTTGATGACGAAGGATGTGATATACTGCTATTGAAAATGTACCTGAGTTTTTATCTTCCTCTTTGAATACTTGGTGAGAGTTTCAATCTTTTTCTTTGAAGATGATCACTTGGTGATCGAAACACGTGCCGTGCACGTGAGAGAGTGCTCAACAGGCATTCTATTGAATATGCCCTTTATTCGGCAACTCCATATGAAACAAGCTATTTAAATAAATGTTCACCCACAGTGTTTCATTAAAAGACGAAAAAACCCTAAAACTTTCTCTTTCTCCATTGAACTGTAGATAGCGGCTAATCATTTTATGGTTCACTGAATCTAACACCAATCCCGAATTTCACTCGGTCGAACTGGCAACCAAAAAGAAATGAAAACCGGGTTTTTCCCAAACTCCCAAAAGTACCTTGAATATCAAACTGTGCGAATAACTCGCCATTGAACCCTCGGTTGTCCCTTTTTATCGAATACTTTATTAGTTTTCCGACGTAATCTCCCCAAAAAGAAAATTCTCCTCTAATTAATTTTTGAAATGTTGGAAGATTTCCAAACGTAAACGATATCTTACTGAACGGATGTATGTATGATTTGTACGTGCTAAAGGCTTATTTCTTAACCACGCAAACAGTCATTATGTTAGTGGCTGGGGAAGATATTACATCACTAGAACCTACCCAGATCACAAAGATAATGGCTCATAGACAAGGAAAGTGATACAAATAGTGAGTTTTATATCACTTAAAAGCAGCTATATGTTACAAAATGAAAAATATCGCATAGTAACAGATCACCCTGTTTTTTTGGCTCTATCTTGAACGATCATATGGGTACCATTCAGTCCAGAAACGATAATATATGCTGATGGAAGATAAAAGTACATTGGAAGCATTCGATAAATTTATTAATTATTGAACCAATGAATATATTACATGATCACAAACAAAAGAAATTTGCTAATTCCTGATACCATTCCACCATAACCAGCTATTTGACGTCCTATTGGCGAGCTTCCTAACAAGAGTTCCCTTCAGCAATGGATTCAAACTTATGTTCGCGCAATTTGCGCCAGCGTACTTCCCCCTAACAGTTTGCAAACTGGAAGAGTGATCATCAACAAGAATGTTAGCGAAGCCCACTATAGCATCTTCCAACTCAGCATAATCGTACCCCGTATAGTAGCTGAGCGTAGATGTCCATAGATTTGACAAGTCCATAACATCATCCAAAATTCCCATTGATAAACAACAAGCCGCAGAGACTTGCAGGGAAGGCTTCACATGGCTCATTTCATACTTCATAAGGGCCAGCTCCAATAAATATTCAGCTAAAACGTAGTGTACATCCTGCATCCCAGCAATCTTACCGCGACTCCTCAAATAATGAATTGACAAGGGATAGCCGAGCCTGAAATCCAGTTTTTTCAAAATGTCCCGTTCCATATGCAGTATCTGCGCTCTAGAATAAAGACTGGCACATAAGAACTTGAATTCATACATTCTGGGAACGTAGGTCCTTTCATATTTAGCAGCTACTAGCAATGCCGATGCACCAACCAACTGAAAAACGTCACGTTCCATTACCTTTGTCTCTTGTAAGTATCTGTCCACTAAGCTAACACACAAATGAAGTGTTTCTTGATGCATGTTGAAGTGAAGGTGTATCTTCACCAACCAGTCTACTATTGAAGTAATTATGTACAAAAAGAAATTTTATTCAATAACCATCACCTGACGTTAACTGACGTTTGATGTTTTTCAAAACCCTTTCAATTTAAACAGAATTCCTTTTGTCTGGATTTATTCAAATGAGTGAATGAATGTTATTATGATGTCATTGATGACATAAGCTGATCAAACTTGAACAAAAATTTTTGTGGAGGAAATTAGTTTTTATCGATGGTTTTATCGAAAGTTTGCCCTTTGTATAAAGTTCTCCATTATAATTTTCATACTTTTCAGATTGTAAAAGGTAAAAATACCCAAAAAAGGTTGATGTAGATGAAATTCATTCCGTGATATGAAAATTCGTAATTTATTAATGAATTGTGAAATTTTTACCTTGCATTTAGTATATTGTGTAGGAATCATGTGAATTGAAACTGATGGAGTTCCATAACGGATGTTTGGATTAGAAAATGAGTAGAGGAAAGTAATTTCTGTATAACTCAGTGTTCATACAAAAGTATTTGTTTCGGGGGAAGATTCCCACTTTTTTGTATCAAGATGGTGTAGTAGAAAGTCAAAAACTTCAGATGAATCAGATTAAAATATTCCAGGAAATCATTTTTCGCGAATACCACTCAACTTGAAAGTGATCTCAAAATTATGTCCACTTTTTGAACTCAAACTTTGTTATTTTCGAATACCAACATTGATTTCCACTCAAGCGCTTCGTCATTATTTCATATTGTACAGATAATAAAGTACCTAATCAAAACCCTTTCTAATAGGTTCAAATCGTGACGTCATCCTTATCATCTAATTACCATCTAATTTTAATGATATCGTTTGTATACCTGATTACCTACTTATCTCTCCCCCTCTCTCATTTCCAATCATTATAAATGTATAAAAGGGGACGATTATAGGAATCAATCAGTTTGGTGATTTACGAAGAACCTTGAACACATTGTGGAGGTGTTTGTATTGAAGTTTTTCAACGTCTTGTGAAGTGAATTTTAAAATTATTGTTACATAATGGATATCATATCAACTGCTACTACAAAAACCATTTTGGAAAACATCTTAGAAGAATCATCTAGGGACCCTGACAAAGACTGCAAAAATGATCCTGAGATGGTGACGGAGTACATTCAGAATATTTTCGAATACATGAGGACCATGGAGGACAAGTATCCCATCAGGAAAGGTTTCCTCGATGGTCGTGAGATAACCCCAAAAATGCGAGGAATACTTGTCGACTGGCTAATAGAGATGCATCTACAATTTAATATGCATCTTGAAACACTTTATCTGTGTGTGAGCCTCGTTGACAGATACGTGCAGGACAACGAGAAGGTGGGACGTAATACATATCAGTTAGTTGGGACAACTGCGTTGATGATTGCTGCTAAGTACGAAAACACGTGCTCTCCCCGCTTGTATGATTACAAATTCATATGTGGCCACATTTATTCTCGGAGAAATATTCTAAAAATGGAGAGAGACATACTAAATGAGCTCGATTTCGGCCTAGGTCGCCCCTCATCCATGCATTTTTTGAAGAGGTACTGTCAGATAGCTAAGGCGCGCAGTATCCACCATACCTTGGCTAAGTATATGCTGGAACTGGCACTCATGAAATACGACATGAGCCACGTAAAGCCTTCTCTCCAAGCTGCTGCAGCTTGTTGTCTGTCAATGGGAGTTTTGAACGACGTTAGCGACTTATCCAAGTTGTGGACTCCAACCCTCATTCACTATACGGGTTACGAATATGCAGACTTCGAACACGTTGTAGTTTGCTTAGCTAAACTTTTGATAAAAAGTGATACTTTACGGTATCAAAGAATTAGGAGCAAGTATGCTGGGTTGGATTGTGAGAAAATCAGTTCAAATTCGTTGTTGATGGGATCTCTGGTGAGGAAACTAGCCGGCATGACAACTAACCAGTAAGGGAGAAATATTTAATGATGTATTCCTTTGATAATTATTATACTTTGACATTTGAATAAATATATTTGAAAAACACAGTTTTTGAGATTTTGCTTCTTTGTCTTTGTCTTCAATGCATTGTTTTGAAGTTTCAAAAGAAAATGAGGAAATTGACTGTTATATATGACAAAATGGGGTGAGTATCTGGTGAAAACAAACTCGGTAGAATCAAAGTTTTATATTATTAATGATAATAATAATATTCAATTTTGTTTTCGTAGATATGCTTTGTCTCTGACATCTGAAAATGGAGCTTTTAACAGGTGATGATCGACTGTATTGCCAAACTGACAGATTATTATATGAAAACAAGTAGGTATGGATAAGGCACCTTCAATTTAATAATGTCACTAATGATCTTCAAACATGACTCAACCTCTGCCGGAAGGACCAAAATCTCAGAAAGGTTCGCAATAGGTGAACACTTCAATCTAGCAGACCATTATTATAATTTTCAAGCAGTAATTGTTCACTGTGATTATGGCGTTGAATCTGGTCGTTATTGAGCCTTGGTCAAAGATGAAACGGACTGGTTCAAGTTTGACGATAGTCGTGTCACTAAGTGTTCTGGCGATATATTAAATTTATTGAAGCCTCTGGAGACACCTTACATTTTGTTTCATGAGAGAGACGACATTGACAGATCAAGATCTTCAGATGGTGTGGTGCTACAGGTTTTTTCGGGTTTCCCTGCAGCTAAAATAGCAAATGAGCCACTGAAATCAATGAAGTAGCACCGGGACGTTTTATAATTTCATGTTTTTTGGAAGTGTTTACTTTGTATACACTCATACAGCTAAAGTTGTTTTGCTCTAATACCACTACACTTGAAAATGTTCTTTGATAAATGCCCACTTTTCAAACTCAAACTCTGTTATTTTTGAATAACAGTACTGTTGTTGAGAGGTGAGGGCTTCATCTTTAATTGATATTGTACAGGATATAAAGTACGTAATTGTATCACTCCCTTATATGTTCGAATCATGACGTCATCCTCTTTTATATATTTATAATTGAATGGTGATAATAAGACAACATGATGAGACAAAATCAGATCCACAGGTAACATATGAGATCTGTGTATTACTTCAAACTGAAATTATAAGAAATTTAAAAAATGGTACTTTTCAATGAGAAAGATTTCATGCGACTTTTCTTTCTATAAGGTAATTTTGGATCATAACTACAGGTGAAACATAATATTGAGTCTAGTAGTATATTCGACATGAGCTTTTTAATGGCATTCAAATTCATTGGAGATGTCAAAACGGGCGAGAAGCGTATTTCTCACGATTTCAACGATGGACAAGAATTGTCACGTTTGGATGCCTGTCCTTCTATGCTTTTGACTAACCAAAGCAATGTAAATTTCACTAGTTCGGACTTTCATTGTCTACTATTTGAAATTATTTGAAATCCCTAAAACAACTAAAAGAGAATTAATAAAAATGAATAATTGAGAATAGAACAATTATATTAAGGAAGAATAAATCTTCCTCTTGAAGATGATCACTTGGTGATTGAAACACGTGTCGAGGTGTTAAAAATAGTGATTTGGTGTTGGAAAAAAACTCCAGTAATATTTAGTACCTTTCACTTATGAATACGGGGGATATATGAAAATTGGAGTATATATAATAGAATTAACTTTTGGTATGTCTTTCACTCATAGCGAAACATGTCGTGAAGATCAAATCGTAAGATGAAGTTTATGAAATTACTATGTATCTTAATTAAGTAACGGTCGAATCAATCAGAAAATAATTACATGCTTTCACGTAACATTAAAATTCTGACGCTAACACAGCAATACAACATTTGACATTCTCAAATAAATTGATTATTCGATGGTTACCATTAACCCAGCGACCACCATTCTCCCTTCTTTTCTATTTACGTTGTCAGTTTGATCATAGTCAAGTTCATTTGGAATTATCAAATATGGAAATATTTCCTTTCCATCAACATCATTATGTTTTTTCACGCCTGATTTTTTTGAATATATGTCACTTTTTTGAAAATATTTTTATTTATGTTCAAAATTACTTACAACGTGTGTAATCCTGCACTATGAATTTTATTCTAACTAATTTGTATGAGAAACTATATAAAAACTTATTTCAGAGAGTGATGATGAAAAACTATTTGATGTCTTTATTGTTACTCTAAAATTAGTTTACATAAAATGAAATAGGTACCTTCATTTTCCATGCTTGATAACAAGAAGATTGATTCATCTATCCTTGCAATGATGCAGAAAAGGAATTTGAATCAAAGAATCTTGAAAAATATTTTTCTAAAGGAAAATATGTCTCCTCATGAAGGGATCATGAGGAGATGGGGTGGGTCATCGGTGAGGGTTGAATCAGAGTCAATACTCGAGCCCCCGCTGCGGACCGAATCAGATTTTCACTTTAACCATCTGACATGAAAGATAACTCAACATATAAACTTATCGGCTTTTCAAAAAGCTGGGTTTATTTGACCGAGTTTGAATAGGTGTGTGCCACAATAAACCCTTGCGGGTTGCGGTGGAGGATCGAATAGACCCACTCACTTTTGACCTAACATAACCCAACTTGTCATTCACATAAAACAAAATACGATACAAAAAGCACATGATTAAGGGCCTGTCTCTGTTATTTATTTTACCTTACTAGGAAATATTCAATAAACGCTTTTGTAGCTGTTATTTCTAATAGTACTGAAGAAAGTAAGCATCCGGCAGGGTACGAGTCTTCCAAATTACTTTTTAACAAACACTTCACTAATAGAAACTCGGCATTTTTATTTGAAAGTGCTTCGATCATTTATGAAGATAAGACCACTTTCTGACAGGTAGAGGTTTCACAAAAACGATTAGGGTGGACACACCGTTTCAGAGTGGATCATTTGCAATACTCCGAAATATAAATTGCTCATATAGAAAGAGTTTTTATCAGTTAGGAAAATCTAATGAATATAACAATTTGAGAAAAGAATGTTATTAAATACTCGTTTTTCAGTTATTAGACTGATTTTGAAGTCCACGGTGAATAGAATGTGTCTTCTTTTCTTTATGATGGGTGTTGATGAATACTCGGCAGATTAATATACAGGGGGATACCTCGTACCCGTTAACTTACCTCCACCAAATATGAGCCCCATATAGAAGGCCGCCTGTGAGGGATAAACAATCAGATTAGTAAAAAGATTGATCATCAGAAATTCTCGAGCACGTCAGATTAAGGTAGGGTGAGTTGATTACCTGCTAAAAAGTGTATATTGCAGTAATCTGACAATTTGGGAGTGACGTCAAGAAAGGGGAGGGCAGCAAAGTTGTAAAAAAATAACGTCATTTCGACATTTTCGAGCGTAACAATTTTCTTTTTATTTTGAAGGGAATAAATCAAGGATAACGAAGAAGATATAATATGATGATTTCCGCAAGCCGAAATAACAAAAATTCGTCGATGAAGTTTAATGCGTGCAGCTGTGTGAGACCTGTATTTCGCTCTCCGAGTTTCTATTCCTTTATTCTCTATTCACTTTTTTTCTATCTATTACTCTCTCACTCCGTCTCTACTCTGAATTCCGTTGCCATGACGTCATCACAGCTGATCACAGAGACTCNATGGATGTAGCCGTTACTACGTGGTAGGAAGTCATGAAGAAAAGAAAAATTGAACTTTCTATATTTATTACGTCTTTTATTTGTAACTAACGTTACTGTATTTTCGTCCTTTAAGGACAGTTTTGAACTTATACAATATATAAGATGATGAATATAAGATGAAAATGTCGTTATAAACTGCAGTAACGTTAGTTACAATTAAAAGTGGTAAAAATATAGAAAGTTTCATTTCTCTTCTCTTCATTAATTAATCAAATCATTATGAATTGAATTTTTTTGAGTTTTTTTTTTTAATATTTCCTTATAAATACAAGTATTCAACTTAAAAAACATACACTTATTCATTTGCATGCTATTTCCTAAGTTTTTCAATTAATCGAGTTCAACGAATTGAAAAAATTAAAACAAAAATATTGTTTTTGACAGATTAAGCGAATCCTTCCTTCTAAATAATCGTCAGATTATGAGACAGCACGCCTGAAACATAAAGATAAATCATATATATCTTAATCTGAATGGCTTGAGTATTTCAAAATGGCAAATTTTTTTGCACATTAGAATAATGGCCGCGAGTTTGCGTCAGATCGAAATCATCAGATTATTGAATGAGAGCTTTTTTTGTTGCACTTGACACCCCCTTAGAAAATCTGACGCACTCGATTGATTTTTTTTGTTTTCACTTCCAACACCTACGTACAACCACCTAAAGCATGAAAACGATAGGATTAACATATCAACATTATTAAAAATACGTAGGACATTGATGATATCAATATCTGACGCGACAAAATAAATTCCGTTTTGATGCCAGGGGGGGTTAGAAAATCGTAACATCCCTTCGGTTGCAAGCTTACGTGATTACAGAAAAAGAAACATCAGGAAATAAGATATTATTCAGGTATCAAATAACTTCAGGTGCGAGAACAATATATTAGAAATGCTACGTCTACATGCATATGATAACATCAACGTAACCGTACAAATCAATCTTAGTTTTGAGTTTTTTCAAATGGAGCACCCTCTTGTCAATTCTATTTTTGGTTTCTACAATATATTATGATATGACTCTAAATGGGGTTATCCCTAACTAAATGCAATCGGTTTTGAAATACTCGTACTGTCATTTTAGAAAATCAGAGACATGAAATAACCCAATTTCATATGTATAGAGTCAGTCGTAAAAACGATATTTTCTGAAATTTTATTCAAAAGTCTTCTCTCTTCAACTCGAATAATTCACTTCGAGAATGTTCACAGATAATCAATGTCTTTTTTTTTAATGATATACCCCATGACAAATAATGTATATTATTTATTTTCGAATGATATATTATGTTGTTCCTGAACCTGAAGTCGAGAGTTTTCGAGTGAATAAGAATTTTGGTTGAGTTGTTGAATTTGCGATGCTTCAATGAAGACAAGTCATTGCTTCTTATTCATTGTCAAATCAGTATTCATTTTTCTATCAGTAGAATGTTTCCTTACGGATCTTTGGAAATCAGGAGGATCATCATCCAATTGTAACCACATTCTCTGTGAGGAAAATGTTCGAAGCATTTCCAATAGTCATGTTACAAAAACCACAAGAATGTTGTTTCATTCGGAATAACTACGAAAACATTAGGCTTGAATATAACATCTCTACTAATTCATAAAAAATATTAATTTTCATCGGTAATGAACAATGATATGATAGATATTCCTAGTTTATGTATCACAGTGATGGACATTTTGCCTATTAACGAGGTCATTAATAAAATGTGAATTTATCTGTGGAGAGAACATATTCAAGCAAATCATCAACTTCTCTTGCTCGTTCACTTGCACATAATAGAAAGGCAACTCGATGCTGAACGCCAAGACAATACAGATTCCGATAAAGCTGTATGAGATATGAATAATATTTTGTGTTTGCACAATATTCTGCTGACACTAGGCTGGCTCATACCATCGTTTCTCAAAAATTACACAAAACAACAAAGTTTTTGTTTCGGGGTTGAAATCAGATGATTTTAATGTATTTCCACGTGTTAAAACCGAAAGTGACCATAAAAA
>WOGM01000108.1:0-17020 GCA_015342125.1 Leptinotarsa haldemani | reverse complement strand
TAAACTTTACTTTTTTAACGTGTCTGGGACCATAACCTGTTGTAATAAAACTCTCTCCTTTGAGATTTCAGCAACGACTAATTTTATTTAAAACATTCACATTTGTACAATCATTTTATAAAGGAAACTATATTCTATGTAAAGTAATTCACCTTCTGAATAATAGATGGCACTACCAGTATCTAAATAATTATTTTGGTGTTGATACAATTTCCAACAATTTACAAATAGGTAATTATATTACTTGGTAATTATATTATTTATCACAGCTGCAGAAATTCAACATTAGAACTGATACATCAGTGGCTCTAATCCGTAACATATGCACAGTACAACAAATCTGAATGGCCCGGTTTTGAGTCATGCGCACTCAGAATGTTGAATACAGCACAAAGTCATTACTGGTCAATATCGGAGCTTGACTCCGCATCTCATTTCACCTTTAATGATAGGATAATAATGTTATTCGTAGGGTTTCATCATACAAAGGACTCTAACAAAGTATGATTTCATTTATAGAACTCATTTCCTCTGAAGTATCACCTCCTGAAAATCAAAGCGATGTGGATGAACAGAATAATCGATCTGAAACAATAATGGATCCTGGATATCAAAATTCTTCGTGTAACGACCTCCCAAAAACTTCTTCGAGAGAACAGAATTACGCATTTGGACAGGCTCTCAGTTGCGAGGACTTGATATCGAAAAATAGAAAGATTCGCTTCAGCAACACAGTCGACAAAAAATCATTTATTTTTCCAGAAATCAATGAACGTAACCAATTCCACAAAATTGTCGAAATTAGGCCGGGTCGAACTTTTATGAATAACTTTTTGAATCCTAGGGCTGAGAGAGTCGACAAATCGGGTGAAATAGACTGGTGTTCAGAACCGGGACCTTCGAGTGCTCTTCATGTGCCACAAATCAAGAAGAAAATATTGAAAAATTCTTCAAGTGAAAACCTTGTAACCGCCAAATCCATAAGCGATAGTATTGTAGAGAATGTATTCAATACATTGGAAAAAAAAGGAGAAAGCTCAAAGGTAGTACTGAATCAGGTTCCAGAAGAAAATAGCTTTCCGCTAGCAGTCGAAAATGAAAGAAAAATAGAAGGTAAAAATTGACTGTTTCTTTTACAAGAAACTACTATAGAGTATGACTGAATCAAGTTGGTCTCATTACATAAAAAAAACTTTCAAGATCAGTCTGGTACATTCATTGATATTAGTTTTCAAACTATACACATGTATACAACACACGTATACTATGTTCCTAATAGTGGAAAGTAATGAATGCTCATCCAAAATGCAATGCTCTAACAAGGTGCACAAACAAAATTTTCTGATTTTGTCCAGATTTTCCACAGCGGTTTATAATACTTTACCAGGTTCACCCTATTTTTATATGGCAAACGGGTCGCCAACAAAACATTTTGTTTGTTTTCTACCTGGAATGGCAATGAAGAGGGGGCAGATGCAGTTGATCATTCCTTTCACTGAATAATAAACTGCAGTAGCGATTTTAATATATTTAGTATACGAGGCCTGTAAATCTTCAGCAGTTCTGATCAGCGATACGGTTTTTATCTCAATTGTCGCAAAACGTCGTCCTTTCATGAGTCTATTCCAGTTTGGGTTCAAATCTGGTGAATACCGTGGCTGAGGCATGATTACTGTGTTGTTTTTGGCTAAAAAATTACGGACAGGCATGACGAGTGAGCAGGTGCATTATCGTGATGCAAAAATCATTAATTGTTTTTCCACAGTACCGGAATTTTCTTCGTTTTGCTTCTCGCAAGCGGCGCATTACTTCAATATAATACTCCTATTGACCGTACGACCATGTGGTAATAATACCTGATGTACTACGCCACGGTAATCAAAGAAAATAGTCAAACTTGGTGTGCTAACATGACTTGCATGGTATGAGCCAACCGATATGCCGTCATACTCAGCAACTTTTCTAAAAGTGATACGACGATAATCCATAACAATTTTCTTTACTTTCTCGATATTTTTATCAGTTGTTGATGTGCTGGAACGTCCAGAGGGAGCGTCGTCATTCACATCTTCTCGACCTTCTGTGAAAAGCTTGTACCACTTGTGAACATTTTTCTGACTTACAGTACAATCACCGTATGCCACTGTCAATATTCCAAGTGTTTTGAACATCTAATTCATTTTTTTACACAAAATTTGATGCAAATTCTTTGATTCATTTTCGGAATTTATTATTGGGTGTGAGAAAACAATTGGTCAAGATATAGTTGCCCGTATACAATAATTTCTGTTTCAGAGGAATAGTATTTAGTGGTACCTTCTCTAAATTCAAGTTTTTTGTTTATCATTTCCAAAAACTATTCATCACGTCTTATTCAAAATATATCCTTAAGAGGACATAAATATGCACTAAAATTCGCTTCAATTCATAATTCCGTTTGTAGAGCCAACAACGTCTGATGTGACACGTCCAGAAACTCAAACAAAGTTCCTAACTAGCGTTAAAGAAAAATCTTCCGATGTATCAATGGACTCGAATCATCAAAACTCATCACCTCCCAACACATTACCGGAAAATTCTGAGGAAGCTGATTTTTTTGAAGAAACGTCGACTACTCCTAAATTATCCAGTGAAGACAACAAAGTTTATTTGAAAAAGTTGGTGAATTTGGAGAAATCTATTTTTGTGCCGCTGGCAACGTCTTCTCATCAAAAAATTAAAACTGATCCCAATAGAATAAACGAATTGGATAAGTTCAGCAATATATTACCTGGTCGAACGTTTTTCAACCACTTCTTGAATCCTCAGGGTCACATAAGTCGAAAATCAGTAATGAAAGATAGGGACAGAGACAGCTCACCGGGGCCCTCAAACTTATTAGGTAAAAAAAGAAAGAAAACAAAAAAAGGGGGTTCGTTTACAGACGTGGAAGATTATAGCCCCATGGATGATATCAAATCGATCACTAATTGCATTGTAGAAAATAGTTTGAACAAGTTGAATATTGTAGAAATAGAAAAAATCAAAGATGATGTAATAGAGTTTAATATACCACCGGAATGGGCTCTAGTACCATTTGCTACTATTCAAGAGCCAATGATGGAACATTTTCCTGGCAACAGCGATAGAGATATCGAAGGTAAAGAGGAATTCATTGTTATATTTGTACTTTTTAATTCACAGTTTTCAGAAAACAGAAAACAAGAACTCAAATTGTAAATCAGTCATCTACATTAAAGACATCATTGATACAGATAAAATCAACAGAAATAAAGGTTTTTCTTATACAGTAATAACATACAGTAATTTCTATGGGGACAAAACCATGAAAACTAAGAAAATAATGTTATTCCATGAAAGATTGAATTTGCGGTAAGCAGACATAAATGAAAGAAACTGATTTGAAAAAATGTGACTCGAGCGGGATTGGAACCCGGCTCTCATGTTCTCTAGACACGTTCATCAACTATTTCTCATCGCACTAACACTACAACAAACTGAATTGAAGATGTCAATCTGCAGTCGTTCTGCTTGCAGTTTTTCTTTCATTTATGACTGCATACCTCAAATTTACTCTTTCGTGTTATAATTGAATAGAACTAGCCGATACTTGATGAAAATCCATATTAAAAGTAATTAATACAGTTTATTGTATGATTTTCACTATAAAGGGTTTTCAAAAACCGCGACACGTGTGTCGCTATACAATAGCTTCCTCAAGCGTAAACTGTTCTATTTCGTATTATATTTATTATAGACATCAATTTCTCCTGTAGGTTATTTCATGTTCGATCATTTTGTGTCTAGGAAACTTAACAATATACGTGGGCTGTTAGAAAAATAAGGTGAATATTCAAATTTCGCGGACTACCTACATTCGATTAGTGATTTTTTAATTTTGTTATGTCGGTGCACTTGTCGCAAACATATGTTTACTGTTACAGCTGTTTAGTTTGTTGGTGAGAGGCATAAAAGTTGGAAGTGTTATGCGTGTTTGGCGATATTCTGCTGTCGAAAAAATGAATAGAAGAATTTGCATCTGTTGGGATATTCATCAATAATACACCTTGTTGTTGTAACACACCACTTTATTATAATATATTAAAAGTAAAAATAAACTCAATTTCTGTCAAAACACTGTACATATATGAAGTCAAAAACGGCCGCAATTAAAATATATTGTTGACGTCATTATTGTTTACACTATGGGGCAACAGATGGAGATACGCATAGTATAATGAAAATGAAAGAGAATATAATTCATTATTCAACATATTACAATTTTTTGTCAAAAATAGAATCGAGTGCTTACATATACAGTGAATATACTCAGAGTCAGAAAAATGTTAACCAGTGGTAAAAGCTTTTCACAGAAAGTCGAGAGGATGTGAATGACAATGCTCGCTCTGAACGCCTCAGCACATCAACATCTGATGAAAATGTTGAGAAAATGTTTATGGAGAATCGTCGAATCACTATCAGAAAAGTTGCTGAGGATGTCGGCATATCGGTTGGCTCATGCCATGCAATTTTTTGGGAAATCTTGGGCATGAAGCGTGTGACAGCGAAGTTCATTCTAAGTTCGCTGAATTTTGACCAAAAAAAACCGTCGCATAAGCATCGCTCAGGAATTGTAGAATGACGTCAACGGCGATCCATATTTGCTTAAAAGGATTATAATTGGTACGAATCATGGATATATGGCATCGAAACCAAACTCCAATCGTCCCAATGAAGGAGCCTAGAAGACCCTGCGACATTTTTCTGTTCTCAAGACTGAAGAGACCCATAAAAGGATGGCGTTTTTTGACAATGGAGGAAAACCGAATCGCTGAGAGAGCTCAAGGACATACCNATGAAGGAGCCTAGAAGACCCTGCGACATTTTTCTGTTCTCAAGACTGAAGAGACCCATGTTTTTCGACAATGGAGGAAAACCGAATCGCTGAGAGAGCTCAAGGACATACCGAAAAGTGCATATCAGAACAGCTATGAAGATTAGAAACGCTAGTACAAGTGATTATATCTGAAGACTACTTTGAAAGGCACAAAATAGAAATTGATGAATAGATATTTTTTGAGAAAAATGAAAATTCACCTTATTTTTTTAATAACAGCGTATATTTTTTTGTGCACTCTTCAACTCCAAAGAGACATTCGTAAAGGTTTTTCGTGTGGAAGAACCGTTTATTTTTTCCATTTCTAGATAAAATAAACTGAGCTTCGCCTTTTATTTCTCGTTCATAGAAAGTTTCATAAACTGTATTGAAATATGTAATGGGATTAATGAAAACGTGTTTGGTAGTCAATGACATCGACTGCTTGGTCCCCGAACCACCTAGAGAGCATCATGGCTATTCGCAGTCCTCTCGCCATGTGACAATGCAGTATATTCCCAACTTCAACTAGATAAATATCCTTGATAAGATCCTGGTCGAGGTCGGGATTGCACTACCACTGCGCTAATTCACCGCTTATTATTATTATTATGTTATGAATCGAGTGGTTTGTCATGCAATTTTATCCAAAACAATGCAAATGAGGTGATGAGACAATTATCTTGACCCGAAACTTTGAAGTTCATTTTTGATAGTGATACTGATCCGTGTAAGTGAAATTATATATCTGTATGAACTATATTACATAGTGTAACATTCTATGAATGAATGATATATGTTTAAATTCTATATTGAATAATTGGAGTATAAACTGCATGGGAAAAAAGTGATTTTCTTGGAGTTCAATGTTTATATGAAAGTAGCTCTTTCAAATTGTTGTTTTCCAGTTTTTAACTGAAACAAACTTATGTGCGTGATCTCAATCTTTTTATGAAGAGTTTTAGTTTGGTGAAACTCTTAGCATTATGAATAACTTGTAAAGGCTGAGAAATTATTCATGTGATATACCAAATGTTTCTATCTAGCAATGCTTCAATTTATCACTTGAATAAAAAAAAATTCAAAACATGAGAGATCATCTTGCCAAAAGTCTCATTTTAGTGAAATGTAAGATTAGATAGATAGATAGATAGATAATTTATTGGTGTTTTATACATTCATCAGTATTTACACAAGTCAATATATCAATGCATATATACATATAATTAAAATTAGTATATGTCAGGCATCTATAAATATTTACATAAACAATAGATGCTTACAATTCATAGAATAAGTCATTTTCTTTTTTTTATAAAAAATATTTATATCTTATAAGCAAGTACATCTGAGTTATGTCGACGAGCACATTTAAAAACAAAGTAGTAAAATTTCAAATTGGGTATTTTCAAACAACGACAAATGCCTATATAGTTAGAGAACTTATATCACAGTTCAGGAATTCTTCGGTGCTGAAGAAGGCGTTTTTAATTAAAAAATAACTCCTATAGATATGAAATGTCGGTGAATTAAATTTATCCATCGTCTGGAAAATCACAGGTCACTCTGGCGCAGTAGGTAGTATCTAGGTCTGATGGGCCTTAGTTTATATAAACGCAAAGTAATTCATGGCATGATCAAATGTTTAATCATGGTGTGTAGGCTTTCACGGTCGATGTCTAACAAATTGTCCGATATTTCCTGGTTTATTAGCCGTGGTCTGCAGACTGGGGCATGAAGTATATTGGAAATCGATCCATGCGGACCGATATTGGAATAAGCACTCCACTCATCATCCACGATAGAATAGAGGGGTTATTAAGACCCTGGTAGAGCGGGCACGACGTGTTTGCGAACCGGTAGGATTACAAGAGGAAATGCGTTTCTGGGTAACGGATATAACAAGACCTTACGACCCATACAGAAACACTTCATGGTGACACTGGAGCGAACGGCCAACAGAAGAATTTGTCTGCCCTACACAAGCGGTGTGACGGACCGAAATGGAAGAATCCTCGAAAAACATGGACTTAGTGCCATTTTCAAGCCCACAGGACAAGAGAATACGTAGGTGGTCCCTGACCTAGAGATGACAGTAGTTGTAAGATCACTGTATTAGAAAGAACATAATCTATAAAGCATATGTTTCAAGTTTAAAGACGCTGCGCTTTTTAGTATTTGTTTGGCAGCCATCAATATCAGTAAAATATTGGGTAGCAGAGTTTAAATGAGGCTGTACAAGCTGCCAAGACGAGCGTCGTCACCAAATGAGGTGACGACAATAAAAACAGTCAAGTAAATCCTCAAAGCGGTACTGAATGATCGTCGACTGAAAGTGCCCGAGCTAACAGACTCAGTAGGCATTTCAAAAACTGCAGCACATCGTATATTATCCGAAAATTTGGACATGAGAAAGTTGTGTGCAAAATGGATGCCTTGTTTGTCCACCCTCGAGCAATAAATGTCGTGAAGATGTTTCAATTGAGTGTTTCACAGCAACAAAGCAGAATTCTTGCTCGTTTCATAACCATGAATGAAACATGGGTCCATCACTTTACACCCGAGACAAAAGAGCAATCAAAAGAGCGAACTCAATTGGGGGAACCGGCTCCAAAGAAGACGAGGACCGTTTCATCTGCAGGCAAGGTCATGGCATTGGTCCCCTTGGGATGCGCGTCGGATAATTTTCATTGTCTATCTTAAAAATGGCAAAGCAATCAACGGCGAGTATTGTGCGAACTTACTGCAACGTTTGAGAGGAGAAATCAGGCAAAAACGGCCGCAGTTTTCTAAGAAAAAAGTGTTATTTCATCAAGATCATATACTAGTTCACAAATCTATTATCACAATGACCAAAATTAACGAATTAAAGTTTGAATTGCTACCTCGTTCACCCTATTCGCCAGATTTAGTCCCCTAGGATTATTTTCTGTTATCAAACTTGAAAAAGAGGTTCAGTGGTAAAAGATTTTTCAACGATGAAGAAGTGATGTCGGCAGTTTGTTTATAGAGCTGCAAGTGAAAAATAAAAAAAATCACAATATTTTTTTGACCGAGTACTTCTGGAACCACCCTCGTAGTCTCAGGTCAGCAAAAGAACCCAGGGATTCAGCAATATACCGAAACGCACCAGGGTCATTTTCAGTTTGAACATCATAGCAAGGGTAGATCACGTCAACCGTTTCCGTATACTCTTTAATAATATTAACCGTAGTAGTAGACGAAACGTCAGACCCGGCTAATAAAATCGGAAACAGGACAAAATGTTAATTAAATAGAACTGGCCGATACTTGATGAAAATCCATATTTAAAAACTAATCAATACAGTCTATTGTATGATTTTCACTATAAGGGTTTTTGTAAAACCACTATGAGGGTTTTTGTAAAACCCTTATAGTGAAAATCATACAATAAACTGTATTGATTAGTTTTTTAAAATGTTAATTTTTATTATATTTTATTTCAATCACCTATCATTCAATAAAGGAAAATAATAAACAGTTCAATAATGCTACTACTAGAAAAATTTAATTTCCTTATAAAAAAATGTGGTTCAGATTTTCTGTTTAACTCCAATCAGTTAATTTCACATCAGTCTAAGTCCATAGTATCGCACCTTCTGATATCTGCATTACCTTTCCGTACCGATGTTACCTTAATTCACGTTTTATCTAAAACACAAGCCATTCTAAATAAGATCCCAATAGTTTAATGTTGTTACCTTACCGTCCCTTATTACCTTGGATTTACATAAACCAAGTGTTATACATACAAGTGTTATACATACATTCCCTCATTACCTTGCATTTACATAAACCAAGTGTTATATAATCCAAACTTTCGAGTAATATTGATTTCGATTCAAGAAAACTACTTTGATTTGTACGTTACGCAAACCTCTACGGGCCTATGATATCTTGGCATAACATTTTGTAATTATTCCCATTCTCTATGTATTGAAGGTAACCACAATACTGGAACGGAATCCAATGGGAATGATACAGAAAATGGAAACATTGAATTGAACGGAGGAACTTTTCTGTTTCAATCTGTCGAAAATGAGGCCCCGAATGTTGAAGATAGGAACAACTCGGGACATCCTACCTTACTGTTTAGAGAATTCGCGAATGAGGGGATACCTTCAACGTCACAACAGTTGGAGAATCAAGTCGCTCGTGCTAGCAGGGAAGCACTTTTTGATCCGAACTCCGTACAAGATCTTCTAGAGGATTTTGAGATACCTGCTCCGTTACAAGAAGCTGTCGATATTTTGGATGTGGGAAATAATGTCGTTTTGTTGGGAATTCGTTCGATAGCAAGTAACATTGATCCACAAGGTATGGCTTTTACAGTCGTGCCTGAGTTAACTCACACAGAATAAACTTGTACCACAAATAATTCTAAGGAGAAATTTGCATCGCCTTTTCTTTGCCTGTATCGATCTTCATCATTCTTAAAGATCCTGACAACGTGCAAATGGACACAGTTCACCAGGTCTCCGGGAAAGGTTATATATGTGGCTCCAGAAGTACCACCCCAACAAAGAAAACAAACGCAAAAATTTTGGAAAAAATGTATTTGTTTCAACATAATCTCCTTGCAGCTCTATACACTTATCCCAGCGTTCAATGAATACAATGCTTTTTTATAATAGAACCATCCTGCTCCTCAAAATAGCTTTTAACTGCCGGCATCACTTCTTCGTCTTTGGAAAATATTGGATCACTGAGCCATTTTTACAAGTTGTATCAGAAAATGATCCGAGAGGCTAAATCTGGCAAATAGGGTATGCGAGGTAGCAATTCAAACTTTAGTTCGTTAATTTTTTTCAAACAACTACTGCCATCTCTAGGTCAGGCCGGATACTTCTGGGACCATCCTCGTATTATCAAAAATATGATAGAACTGACCGATAGTTGATGAAAATCCATTATATGGTATTCAAAATACACACTTCAATGTGAGATTTCTACTTGAAATTTTACAAAACCGCGACACGTTTCGCTATACGATATCATCTTCAGTTGAAACTGTATGTTGCAACAGACAAAGCAAGTTGAATAAAAACTTGTAAAAAATCAGTCCAGATACAAACACAAACTGAATAAAATCGCTTGGAATAGCAGCGTAAACATAGCAAAACTTGCCTCTATATATAGTCTGGCTAAGTTCCAATCAATGAAAAAATCCTTTGTAACATGTAATGACTGTAATGAGGTATGCTTGTAGTCTGATTTCACACTAGTGAAATGTTCGTTCACACTGATCAGTGAAAATAGTTACTGACTTAAAATTCATAGTGAGTTTCAAATTTCTGACCCTAACTGACCTGGTGAACTGGCTATTTGGTTAAATAACAAAAAAAATTACATGGTTTCTCCAAATCCTAAAGACACCAGCTCATCAGCATAACATAAAAAACACAGGTTCGAGCTAAAGAATAGTAGGAAAAACTAGGCCCTCATCAATTCGAATATTTTGTAGTTCTTTCCGTAGAAAATGGTTTTCCACACTGGCTATTGCAAATTATGGGGACACAGGCCGTTCCGGATGGATCGATAACTTCTACATCATCGGATGAGCCACATTACTACTGTCAAGGAGATGGATTGGGTAATAATTTTCAGGAAAATTGAAAGCATTTATGAAAAATTACATGTACAATTATTCACTCAGTAGGTACTGCTGAATCAAAATTTCTTTAACAAAATCCCAAATATGAGGTCTTTGTTTCGTACTATGAAATGATTCTTAATTAAGTTAATTTCGGAAATAACCACAAAATCGCACGCAGAACAACAAAAAATACAGGAAGAAGAAAATTAAATTATGTAATATCAACAAGTTTTTACGGTGTTGCCTTCAAATATTTGATTTTGAGACAAGAGTAAAGTACTCTTATTTTGAAAAATGCCAGGAAATGTATTTTGAAAAAGTTGTTCAGCATTAAGAAATACATCTAAATTTGAAGTCATGGCCATCTAAGTGGTGTGCATGATTAGTTTTAGGGGATGCACAAACTTTTATCAAGAATAACATTTTGTCGAAAAACCCTTAAGAAATAAGTTTTCCGTATGGTGCATACTTTAGGGATGACACTATACATGTAGTTTTCACCTAACAAGTTTTCCCAATATTAGTTTAATGGTCTATTTGAACTCAAATTCAAATTTTTATTTGGTTCATAACAAAGCTACAGCTTTAGAACATGTCACAAAATACCATAGAACTAAAATATACTCAAAAGTAAAATATAAAATATTCAGAAGATACAGTGCAATAAAAATAATAATAAAGTACATATATACAATCGTGAAAGGCATCTTTGCTCTATGGTCCGGGGAATGAATGGAGAAAGTCATTAATACCATTTAGGGATAGGGGATTTTCCGTAAGTAATGTGTTTAAAGGTTTTTTCAATTTAGTATAGTTCAGAGAACGTACTGTAAGAGGTAGGGCATTGTACATTTTAATATCAATAGTATCATCCATTCTTTGTAACCGGGTTTGAGGTATAATCAAATTATCTTTATTTCTAGTATTGTGACTGTGTATATCGGACACAACAGAGTAACTATTAATGTTTTGTTTGACATATAGTAACTTTACAAAAATTATCAGAGAGTAAAGTGTCATTATTCTCTACGTATTAAAGATTGGTTTGCAGGAGTCTTCAAAACCAGCTCCTATAATAATGTAATAAATGTTGTACTAAAAAGTTATGTAAAGAGATGGTTTGCAACAACTGTTTTGGGAAGTATCATAATAGTTGTGTGTGTTTCATTAGTAAAAATAGTCGGCCAGCCAGAGCGGCCAGCAAAAGCCCAGTATGGTAACCTCAAACCTAATCATTGAAAATAATTTGCTGAAGCAACTGTTGGTAGAGGTGAGGAATAAAAATTTTATCCTGCAGGAAAATAATCATTTTTTTACTGGATGGTATTCAGAGTCTCGAGGACAGAGTGCCGCAAAAAGTACCAGCAAAAAACACAAACATCCATAACTACATAACTACTACAGCTCAGTAGCAGCGGCAGAGACCAGTCGCGCACAGAATGTGACAGTGTTGCCAAATGAAAAGTGTAGTTCAATTGCAACACCAGTAGCTCAAGTACTAACATCTCGCACACCAGTAGTTCAACATCATCCGTCAACGACACGACAGTCGACATCTGACATCCCAAACACAAACAAACATTTCAACGTGTAAGCACTTCTAGAAGTCAACAACGAAGTTAACAACGCTCCTAATGAATCACAATGGTATAATTCAAATCCAGCTGATGCAGTTCCGGATACTAATTTCACGGTGGTCAGGCACAGAGCAAGTAAGAGAAGGCTTCCAAGAAAATTAGGCACAGACGAGTCACAAGTTAGAGAAGATAACAACTTTGGAGAAGCAGAGAGAATAGTGTGGCTATATATTTATAGGGTCAAAAGGTCCGCGAAAGTAGAAGATATCATTAATTATTTGAAAGAAAAACATAATTTTGATGAACACATATTATCAACCAAGGAACTTTCAAGCCAGCCAAATCAACTAAAAATGTTTGTAGTAACCGAACCACTGTCAAAAAAAGATGAAATGTATAAACCTGAATTCTGGCTCAGAAACGTTGGCATAAAACGGTTTGCTTTTTAAAAACACGGAGAGTTCCTCCAGAAGCACGAGGGGACTCTTTTATAAGTGGCTCAAAGCGTCAAGAAGGAAAGCTTGAGAAAGAATCTTCAACAAAAACTGCAATGCCAGCAGTCGATAGCTTCAACATAGCATATCAAAATGTAAGGGGATTGAACACAAAAATGACAGAGTTCCTGAATTCTGTACATTTCAGTATAGATGATTATGATGCTATTACCATCACTGAAATATGGCTACATAACGACATCCACGACTCCGGAATATTTTCCGATGACTTCACTGTTTACAAGAACAGGAACCGTGACAGCCCTGAAGCAGAGAAAACCAGAGGTTGAGGAGTTCTTCTGGCTGTAAGAGACCTATATAAAAGCAACCTAATTGACTAAGATTTTAGTGATCCTAACATTGATATTAATGACTGTGATATCTTCTTCCAAAATCTTACTAGTTTCAGACATAGGTTGTATGTGTTGACTCTTGTTGTTGTTTTTTATATAACTTTCTTTTCATTTTGTTATATGTGAAAATTCAATTGTGATATTTACCGTTTCTACTCTGTAACTGGGCCATGGTCTGTAGAGTTTGTAAACCAATAAATAAAGTAATTACTCGTATTATTGAAAATACATATTTTTTCAGTGAATTGAAGTTGTTTTGTTGTGTTATCGAGCTCAGCAAACTAATTAGTCTAAGCAACAAGTTGAAAAACTTGAAAAATAGAAATGAAGCCCCTGAAAATATGAGCAGGGGCTCATTGGATTCGAAATAAGCCCTAGAAAAATGTATTTCAAGGATTTTACAATTGTTATGAACAAAATCAGTGATGTAAAAAATCATAGAGAAAGCCAATATGGCTTTCGGAAACAAAGATCAACAGGCGACCTTCTCTCGTATGTCGTATGTAATCGAGAAATATGGACGGTTAAAAGCTGTAGAGCTTGATACTTCTAATGCCTTTGACCGTGTGTGGCATGAGGGTTTGCTGGCCAAACTTCGATGCTGTGGCTTGTCGGATCATTTTTGAGTATGACTTTCCAGCTTCTTGAAAAAACGTTCTCTACAAGTGGCCGCCGATGAATATTTCTCACTTTCTCTCTTTCACCATCAATGCTGGTGTTCCACAGAGATCTATATTGTCTCCAACTCTATTTTTATTGTATATCAACGGCTTATTGGAAAAACCAAGTATCCAATATATTGCTTTCTGACGATAGTACACTCGTCTCGTCATTCTATTTGGATTCCAAACCATCGGCTACGGAGGTACATCTTCACCGGCGGGCAGGAAGTTGCATATCTTAATGAAGATCTAAAAGTGATTTGGAATTGGGGTGACACTGACAAGGTTCAATTCAATGCCACAAAAACCCAGGCATCGGTTTTCTTCAAGAAGATGAATATCTCCGAACCGGATATAATGATGATAGGGGTTGAAATGGACACCAATATGTCTTGAAACAATCATTTCGCTAGAATTACAAAGGTTGCTTCTCAGAAGCTTGGAACACTGTTCCGAACCAAAAAACTGTACACACCTCAGCAACTTTTGATGCTTTATAAAGCTCAGATCATGGTTTCTTTGCAGAATTGTTCACATGTATGGAGCTCTCCCCCACATGTATGGAGCTCTCCCCCAAAATATATCTTGAAGTTGCTGGATTCTATCCAGAAAAGAGCCATTCGCTTGATTGGAAACAATAACATCACTTGCAACCTTGATTGTCTGGAACATCGAAGAAAAGTTGTAGATTTGTAGATACTTCTTCTTCTATAGATACTTTCACGAGAAGTGTTCAAGTGATTTGGCACATTTGATTCCACCAAGAGCGGTACATATCAGAAATACGCGACGGACTGTGGCTGCTCATCGTTTTGAGGTTCAACTCAATACACCTGTTGAGGAACTCTTCCATTTGAAGAAATGGATTTAATCTCCAGCGATCCATATCCAATGTGAGTCATTATTTTCGTATGAGCAAATATATGAAATTTTGATTGAGTTCCTTGGGATATGTGGATCGAAAACGAAATATTTTTGAGGAGAGACTAGTTTTCAAGAAAAAAACCTTTTGATTTTCTACTTCTCCATCTTCAAACACAAAAATATTTAAAACTTCCGGAAAAAAGGAAAAAAACCTTCAAAAACTGATCTCTATTAAAAAATGTCCCCTTCTCAGTTCAAACAAAATTCATATGGTTAGAATTAAATCAATTAACCGATTGCCTATGGATGTTTTCGCGAACTATCAACGTGACAAAAACAAAAATTGTCTATTTCCATGACACGAAGTCGTAATTTTGTGGGAGAAATGCGTGTTTTCGTCTGTGAGTGACATCTGTTTTAATTCCGTAACGGTTGTTTGGAATGGAAACTGAATGGGAAAAAATGGTTTTCATGTGATTTAATGTTCATATGAAACTAATTGTTTCTCAAAGACTTTTCATTTGTGTAATTCGATGTTCGTTTGATAGTAGTTTTCTCAAATTTGTTTCAGAAAGAAATTTCTGTGGATGATCTACAAATGTATACAAAGAATTCACTTCACTTTTAAATGCATTTATTTTTCCTTTCGAAAGTTTTGAGAAGTACACTATTGGAGATTTCAATTCCGTCATATTTGATATCGTTACTCTTTCATAAATCACGTCAAGTGGCGTTCCTATGAGTGATGTTAATTCCAATTCCATAACGAATGATTGCAGTAGGTACGTGTGATTCAATGTTTACATAAAAATAGTTATTTCATAACGACTTTTTCTTTTGTGTAAATCAATGCTTCTAAAGACTTTTCTCCCAGTCTGTATCCAAAAGAAGCTCATGTGTATGATCTGATCATTTTCACAATGAGTTTGTTCTGAAGTTAGTTTATTTCATCTCTCCTTCCATTTCTTTCTTTTTTTGTTTAAAAATAGTGAAGTAGAAACCCAAAACGCTTCTCCTTCACAAATATACAGGGTGTTACCTAACTACGGTACGATACAAGAAAAAAAAAATTAAACATATGTCCACAGTTGCTTCATTTCTGAGATACAGGGCGTTGAAGTAAAAAAAGGTATTCATAAAATATCACTAATAGCCTTACATCAATTTAGTTGAGATTTGCTAGTTATTTGAAGCAATAAGGCGCTTATTTATCCCGAACTATATCGAAATTATTAAATTATTAGGTCCAGTGGCATCTCAGTCACAGCCAACAATATTGGGAAAAAAGGACGCCATTGATTTTTTTAATTTTTAATGTTTCAGATTGAGCAACAGATTGCTTGTGTTTTTTCATACCAAGCTTTGTTTTCGAGAAGAAAATCACTTCTGAAAACTATCCATGGACAACATAAAATAAAAACCAGAAGAAAATATTAATCAATATTTGACCTCAGAGTAGATGGGCAAAATGTCCACTTTCTGCAATGGATTTGTCGTTGATTGTCTGACACGTTCAAAAATACCTGGAGTATTCCTCATGATATTGCAGTTGTCAATTATTCGTTATTTCAAGTCATTCATATCTAGTACAAGAATTTTATTAACAAGAGCATCCATAAATAGAAATCAAGAAATTAAACAAAATGGTTTAATGATATCACCTGTCGATCTTGCTGGTAGAAAAATTGGACCAATTAGGTAGTCACCAATCATTCCTCCCCAAACGTTCAGAGAAAATTGTTGCTGAAAATGACTTTTTCTAATAACGTGGGGATTTCTGTTGGACCAAAAATGGTCATTGTGAAAATTCATAATAGCATCTCGTGCTTCATCCGTAAATGAAATATTGGGTGAAAAAGTATCATTGTGTGCCAACGTATGAATCAACCTCCTACAAAACATTAATCTTGGATGAAAATCCCGAAGCAGTAGAGCTTGGACCCGCTGTATGTGATATGGGTGCAGAAAGTTTTTTTTTCTATCGCATTAAGTGTAGCTTCTTTCAGTTCAGGCGTTGTTACAGTTTCTGGTCTTCCACCACCTTCATTTTTATTAAAAGTTTCAGTTTCACATATTCTTACATGTAGAGTTCTTAATGTTCCAGCTCATGGAATTACTCTGTTAAGATATCTGTCCTGGTAGATTATATCTGCTTCTTCCGCATTTCCAATTGCTGTTCCATAAATGAAGTGCATGTCAATCACTGCTAATTAACAATTCTGACTCTCAATCATATGACAACACTATCACTATCAGCTGGTCTTCAAAGCAAGTGTTCATGATATGTAAAGTGGCTTCGATTTTTTTTTTTTCGAAAACGAAGCTGGATATGAAGAAAACACAAGCGACGAAAAAGTTATATTTTCTATTTATTCTAAAAATCATGAATCGCCGTCTGAAGTTCGTACCGTAGTTAGGAAACACTCTGTATATATATATATACCTCAAGGTATCAATGATAATTATATTAACCAGCAATCAAATCTATCAAATGTTATACCTCTTTCAAATATCATGTAAACCAATGGACGAACACTAAAGAGAGTGACATATTTAGTATCCTTATGAACCTAAAGT
>WOGM01000107.1:0-17078 GCA_015342125.1 Leptinotarsa haldemani | reverse complement strand
TAAAGGTATTCGAAAGACCTTTAAAACAAGGTGCCACTCGACCTACTTTCCCTATCTAAATAAGGGTCGTCGGACGCACCCCTCCGAGGGGGTGCGTACTACAGAAAATCTGATTAGTCTGAAAGATGTCCCCCTTTAATTAGAAATCGACGTGTCCGAGCTTTTTTTAAACATCTTACTTTTTATATTCAAAAACGGCTCTGTTAAGTTTTCATTGTTACACATTGTATTGTATGTACCCATCTAGTTTCACGAAATTTTATCAAAAACCCGCAAAAAAATTAATGGAAGCTTTCTGTCACGATGCAAATAATAGCTCATTTACTCCATTTTAACACTCATTATTTTTAAAAATGCAGTCAATAATTTCTACCCTTTCCAGAGTTGAGTATTCCATAAACGATTAATTTCGAAAGTTGTGAAACGAATTTTTAAATTTCACCGTAAATTATAAGACAAGCTATAACTTAAGATAAATAAACTCGATACTCGCTAAATGACAAAAACTGTAAATGTTCTGAAAGATTTTATTTCAACACTCAGTTACAGCAACGATAAGTTTTCATTTGGAATTCTGCATGCTGCAGAAACCGTATTCATTTCAAAGCTCTATATCTTCCTAATGACTGAATCAAGTTGGAGGGCATGAACATATAGCAAAAATTATATCATTAATAGACTTTGTATACCTATATGATTGAGATGTTATTTCTGAAGGTTGATTCAACAAGACACACATCATGTCAGAGTTATACAGACTGTTAAGAATAGAAATAGGATGATTTTGTAGGTACAAAGTCAATATTGAATTATGCTTTTAGGGAAAGAAAGGTTTAGTTTGGCTCCATTTCGAAACAACAAAATGTGGGAATCTTTCATAGAAAGGAAAGAGGAAAACAAATTAAAAAAATGCAGGATTTTCCAAAAACAGAAAGGAAAAAAGCAATAAAAAAATAAGTAATTCTATAACTACAAAGATTTGTAGATCATGCAAGAAATAACTTTCAGACACAAACTGAAAGAAGAAGACTTTTGAAAACAGCTTCTTTCATATAAACATTGAATTACACGAAAGGAAAATACTTACTTTTGAAACAAATACTTTTATATGAACACTTTTTTCCATTCAGTTAGTAAATGAGAATTTTTTTCTATAATTCAGTGTTCATATAAAAGTATTTCTTACGTGTAATTCGTGTTTCGGGAAGGCTTTTTTTCCAGTTTGTGTCTCAAAGTTACTTCTTTGCATGATCTACACGTATTTGTATATCATTACTAATTTTTTTCTTGAATTGGTTGACAATGTTTCGTGGTGTATTTTATCAGTTTGGACTTCCATTGTCTAATATAATATAAATTGATTCGAAATCCCTGAAAAAAATAAAATAAAAAGATCAACCGAAAATAACTATTTTGTTAAACAATTTTTTGTTTATTGTTTTATATTTTATTGTTTGATAAAATTGTTATTTTCGGTTATTCTTTTTAATTTTTCTTTTCAGGGATTTCAAATCAATTTATATTATATTAGACAATGAAAGCCCGAACTGATGAAGTACATTTTTCAACACTTTTCGCAACATCAGACATTTATTAATATTATTAGTCTGTAATGTTTACAATATTTACATCTTTCATGAACCCCTTTCACTCAGGTCATGTTCAAAAAACGGGACACTAGTACGACAAGCTTGATAGAAATACAGTCTGTCTTTCTAATTTGCCGAATATTTGAATTACAAAAACGTGAGTAAATAGATAGGTAGGTACATTGGGAACAAGTCAAATGGCCAAGACAGACGTTGGAAAAATAACACATGAAATACCTCTTATCAACAGAAATTGTATTATATTCAGTGACAAAAACAAGATAGCAAGAAAGAACTACGAATTTGGTACCCTGTTATTGTGATTCCTTCTTGATCTCTCGGATGCCTGTTGCCGTTTACCGGACGACTAGACATAGCCAGAAACTAGTTCATTCAGTCAGTACAATATTGGATGGAAGTATACATTTAATATTATACCTTATTTATCCTTATAGATGAGTTCAAACCAACTAAAGAACACCATCCGCTTGACTGAAACCTATTTTACTTTTATTTCCAATTAATATTTTGATAAACTTCAAAAGATCTTTATTTCTTAATTAAAAGTGTTAATTTACTTTATGAAAGAGATTACTTACCGGTATCCATTTTGTCAAATTAACTTTCTAAACTAACAAAAATACTAATAAACTTCTCAGTGTACACTTCACAATAACATCTACGCAAAAAGTGAGGTTATTTATCATTTCTGTACTGCTGGTTAAAGTCTATCTGATATTTCCTTGAAATATGAACATATCGGAGTTGTCACATTTCTACCATCAGAAAAATCAATTGTTTCACTTTGGAATAAAAGTTCGATCGGTAATGAATATAAAAGAAACAGCAAGGAATTAAATTATATTATGTGAAAGGTATGCGTTGAAGTTACATTTTCTATATTGTTTTATACATCCACCTCGCGAATTGGAACAAATATTTCAATTTGGTTTTTGGTGCAAAAAGTAACTATGTCCTTAAGTTCCACAGATTTCACAAGTGCTTTTTATAGGAACTAAGATGAAATATTATGAAACCATAGGTATCTAAGGGCAGTGGCGGATTTACAAATTTTTAAGGTATAGGCTGTACAGTTTTTACCGCTACCATTGTATGTCCTACATTCTTTTTTCAACACAGAAACTGCATGTAAAATAATTGCATGCAAAAATATGCCTTTGATTTTTCATGGCTCAAGGTCGATCTCTTTTTTTTTTAGACAAGAAAGGCTTCTCTCACACAAAGAATTCGTCGCGGAATGTGCAATGACAAGTGAGAGAGGAGAGTCATCGGCAAAATTTGTTGCAGACTTCTATCTGTAAGACATCAGAAACGCGCGTCGAGTGAAAAAATATCATTTAGGTGTTTGGGTAATTGCTCAAAAAAGTTATTCAACTTTCACACCAAAGGTTCCAATCTCATAGTTATTAATGTATAAGTTTGAAAATGTCCTTATAGAACGAAACTGCAATAATGCTAGTTACCGCAGTGGTAAAGAACATGGAAAGTTCATCATTTTTCATGATGATTTCCTACCGCGTAGTAACGGCTACATCCATCAATTTATTGAATATATCAGTGTTTGTCAAATTGAACAAGTCAACATGCCTAAAATTGTAGCAGTCAACAGACTTGAAATTGGTAGCCTACTTTGATTAGAGACTTTTTTAGATCGACCAACATGGATCTATTTGAAAACTGAAGCAACAATGTATTATTGAAACGAACGAGAACTGTGGCCATTACTCGTGAGAATGAAGTTTGCCCTTTCCACATAAATAATTCCAGCGAGTAATGGCCATTTTTCACCAGCAGAATATATGCTTCTTCCATTACTTTCAATAGGAATATAATGCCTAAGATTCATTTGCGAAGGATAATTCGACTCAAAGAAATACCATTGAATTTCATAACAAGAAGCAACATAAAAACATTCGAAAATGTTATCTATATTTGTTATTTTGTTCAATTCCAAATGAACTGGATAGTGAGTTGTAAAAACCCAACATTGATGGGAGTTGACCTAAGGCTATCGGCATTCAAGTCCAGTGCTCCAACAACTTCACCAAGAAGCAGCTTTAAGTTTCTATAGTATAGTATTAGGCACTAAATTTTCAGAAATATTATTGTATTGTCAAGGTTGTGATTCTATACATTTTATCATACTTAACTGTTTAGTATGATTTCCGTACACCACTGCAAAAGACAAATTAAGCAAAAATGTCAGTCATTTCTGAGAATTAACTGCCTACTATTCTGGAATTATAGTCACAGATTTAATCTGTATTATAGTATAGTGACTTTTTATTATTAAGTGACGAATGTTTAAAGAGTGGTGTACACTCGTATTCACTTCCCGAGTCAATTTTATTAATTCTGTTTTTTGTTAGAAACTATAATATATTTCAAAACGAAATGTTAGTTCAATGATTACATTTGACGTTTGAGAACATATTTTGAGGTAGGAAATACTGGAATTAGAGGCAAAGACTAAGCCCATGCAGTCGTTGCATCGTAGTAAGAATAAGTGAAAGAACAGTTTAACAGTTATTTACATAGCTGCGAAAATTGAACTTTGGCTTTTACTATGATTATTTATATTTAGTTAGAACTTAATACTGTGACTTTTTTGTGGTTGTTGTAATGAAGACGTTTATTATTATATTATATTATATTAACGTAACTTTTTCCGTAACTCTGGATAAATTCCCCACACAGATACTTCAATATAATAAGAAACTATTAACAAACACTTGGAAAGAAAGATGGATCAAGTCATTCTTACTTATGAAGAAAGAATATGCTGCGCGAAATGTTATGTCTGTGGTGTGATCAAAAGTGTAAAGCACACAATCGTAGAGTGCCCAGTTTTTGAATATGAAAGACAAGAGGCAAGACTTCCCAGTGATCTCAGTCCTGCATTAGATGTAGTGGCCTTGAACTCTTCATTAACATTTTTGAAATCTATTCATATATTGGATAAAATATAATATCTAATTGTTCCTCCGCTAATCACCCCTTATGGTTGATGGGGTTATTTTGAAATAAAAAAACCAATTGTTAAGTTATTAATTTATTCATCTTTGATCAGCCTCACCGAAGGTAGCGAATTATGAATCTGGTCAACTGTGATTCATGTGAAGGTGTGAGATATGCTTAATTTTACCTACTTACCAAATAAGAAATACTCACATTGTTGACGCAATTTTCAATAGTTATAGATATTTCAGTATGTCGATATAAATGTCAGTGTCTCTGGGATATTCGGTGGTAACATCTGATTCTGAAACAGAAATCCAATTACATTACAAATATATTCTATTCATTCATGGTCAAAATGAATTACCTAGTAGTGAGTAATATCACGATGATGATTGACTTCGATTATCCTATCTTTTTCACGAAATGTGACCCTTGAAAATTGAATTTTTTGATTGAGTTTATCAGTTTCAAAGTTCTTTACAGATTTTTATTGATCAAATGTTCATTTTTAGTTATTTGAGATTATTGATGATATCGAAAAAGTGTTATTTATGACCATAAATACAATTGGTTTTTACTAAAACCCTATGGTTAATGACAACGACGACCTTGGATATGTATTCTGTATCCATAACAATATGTAAATAATATATGTAGTTATTACTATACCAAATACTGCAGATAACAGGCAAAAGCAATTACATACATCAAATACAAATATTAACAATGCAGTATTTCCAAATCTTTTTATTTTATAAAATAGAAAACGCTTCTGATAGGATAAACATTTAAAATGGTTAAAAACTCAAACGTTCATTCTCTTGCGAATCAAAATATATTGAGTACATTGAAAATTTTGATAACACTAAAATTGCTGAGAATTTACTAAAAGTGGCAACAAGGGATAACTACGGCTATGTACTACATGAATTTTGTCGTTACCGAAACGCGTGTTGCATAACTTACAGAACTGTACAAAATCAAAGTGAAGTAGTTGAGACACGGAATAAAGGATTCAAAATGAATTTCGAAGATTCCACTTGAAACGTAAATTTCTAAAAATATTTAAACTCCGTATAGAGTTTAACGATCAAAATATTTATATGACTCATCTTGGATAATAGGGCGCAAACTCTCATATCGAAATGTTTTGAAATGAACAGGGAGAAACACCCTCTGTTCGTGCTCATTCAACAAGGAGTGCGTGCCTTTCTTTTAACCATTTCCTGCGAATCACTCGTATATTTTTCGGTGGCCGCTATCCAATAAATCCGCGTATTTTAAGTGACTTTTCGCGTTTTAATTTCACATGGTGACTGTTACAGAAACGATAGTGAAAAATAAGTGGTACTTTCTGGAGTTTTCATAAAAATTTGAGGTATCATACTTCAATTAAAAACAATGTTCATTAATGTTTTCTAGAAAGGTGCATACAGAATGATAAGAAACGCACGTTTGAAATGTGCTTTTTTATTAGAATGAAACATTTGAATATTATAATGAAATTCAAAAAAGCTGATAACCTTTCAGATTCCTATCAAATGCTGAATCGAAAATACACGAGCTTTTTCATTTGAATTCAAAATTTTCTACTGATCTATGAAACATTTCAGTGCAATTAAGAATATTTCAAATTGTGAATATCAATAGTTGTGCTCATATTTAGAAACAATAACATTGGATGCACCAGAAAAAATAAATTCAGTTGTTTTGAAAATTCTCTAACATAAGTATTTATGACCTAGTACAATACTGACGGAAGGCAATAAAAACCAGATTTTGAATTTTTTTAAATATATAAAACTAAGTATGTAAAATAAAGTACTATCTTGAGAGAAGTATTTTGAAATTATATCATGAATGTTATTGTCATATCATATGAAGTGAGATACAATACGATCTTCAATCTCCAAAAAGATGAATCTTCTCTTTATATCGACTTTTCTGGGGATTTACACCTTCCACAATCTGAAAAAAATGAAGAGCATAGGAAGAACGAACTTTTCAGTTCACCCGAATTAGTTACAGTGTAAATTTGAAGTATATTTCACCAAAAAAATATAGGTACTATTCACTTGTCACTTGTATATGATAATTTTACTTATCAAAATGAGAGCTGAGAAATTGTACAGATACTTACCTCAACATTTCGGAAAATGGAGGCAAATTTTGGCCCCCAAAACGTTCCTATGAGTATTTCTATGATATTTCAGCTCCTTTTTCGATAAGCAGAACTATTAAACACGAGTAATTGATGAATAGTATATTTTTGTTAGGATTACATTGAATTTACGTAGTAACTTATAGTAGTGAACTGGAAAATTTTGCCCTTTCTACACCTCTATGAAGATTACAATTTTAATTTTTACCCAATTGTCGATACAAACTCTGTATTTCCTCTATAAAAATGACTTTTGTATACAATATAAATTTCCTCTTTTCACCTCTTTTACTGAAAGCACATGCCTACCGTGTTTTGTTTCGTAACAACCAGATTCTTATTTTTGTCTGTTTCATATTTGACTGGAAAAACAAGAGTGATTGAAACTCATTAATACAGTTTATTGTATATTTTTCACTATAAATGGTTTTACAAAAACTGTGACAGGTGTTTTGCTATACAATAGCTTCCTCAAGCGTTAATAATAAGTTAGAAAGTAGACAAACACGTAGGTAATATGTTAGAGTATGAAATAGTTGTTATTTGAAATTATTAACGTTTGAGAAAGCTTTTGTATAACTGAACACGGGTTGGAGTTTTTTTGTAGAACCCTTTATAGTGAAAATCATACAACAAACTGTATTAATGAGTTTTAATATGGATTTTCATCAAGTATCGGTCAGTTGTATTCAATTAGGAGTGATTCAATTTAATGTGAAAATCTATTGTTTTTCAATCAGAGTTATTGAGATAAAAAATAAATTGTTATTTTACTTAACGAAAAAAGTGTTAATAGTGATCTTCGATGGCTTGCTAGCAAAATTCTTCTCGAATATTTTATTAGAGTCTTTCCATGGGTCTCTACGAATTTCTGTGTTACGATATAATAATTCTCACACTCCCTCTGTTATATCTATCAGTTATCAATATCAGAAGAAATTATATTAGAAATTGATAGGGTACAACTTGAAAACACTTTAGACAATTTGTCAAAAATTAATAGCAAAACTAGCTTTTACTATAGCCTATTTTTAAAACAGTAGTTTCATCAAAATTTTGATAATAGAAGCGGCTGAATGATATGATCTAATAATATTTTACCCGTAAAGTGTAAACAATACTCAAAAATTCCGTTGCAAAATATTAACCATTGAAGGTGGTTTCGATGATTTAGGGAAGACGTGATTGATTTTTAAAAATAATTTGTTGAAACTTGGGTAACTTTGATGGTCAAATGTTAAATATGACACTATTATTTACCTTATTCAGACCAGGGGCCAATTCCCTGGCCTTGTTAAGCTTTTTTCCGTATTCATTATGATCTACTATTCGCAATTAATACCACATGCTTCAGAATGTCAAATTACTTCATTTTGACGAACATTCTAAGTGGAAAAAATTTCCCATGACTCCAAATGGGACCAATACATACATACAAGGCATATAGTCAAAACTATTGACTATAATAACTGGAAGTGATAGTTGCTGAAAGTAATGACATTCTCAGAGAAGAGAATATCCTTTAAGATTAACTGTACCCTATATAGTATATAAATGGTAAGATAGAACATGACAAAAAAAGTTCAGTTTGGTAAACGATCACTGCCAGTAAATAATGTGTAAATGTTGAAAAGAGCAAGGAATTTTTGGGAATATATCTCCAGTCTCTTCAGTTAGACAATTAAGCAATATCATAGTTCAAAGGTTAGTGGGAGACCAAATCAGGCGTCAATAATCTCGAAAGAATCCAAAAAAACTATTTTGAACTTTGCTTGGATGTCTTGTCATTTTATTGATGAAACAACTAATTCACACCACCACATGATTTTAAATTTTGGAATCCAGGGGTGAAACGTATTGATTTGATTTTTTTTAAACTGACGAACGATAAACCGATAATGGACACGATATTTTTAAAGATTTTTAGCATTTCATTTATTCTTTTACGATAATATTTTCAACTCCTGTTGGAAAAACACATTATAATATCGAATGTTCTAACTCCTCATAATCTACCTGAAAGCCTATAATTTGACAGAGAGTTGTTTTGTCAATTTCAATAAGAATTTCCTTCAATTCTTGAACCTCAGAATTGGATAGACTGGATATGTCCTGATATACAGTGCGGATGTAAACAGTCTCTCCCATCTTGACTTCTGAACGGAACAAGATATCAAAGTAGGACAAATTTTACGTTACTGCTTTTACTACTTTTTTTTTACTACTTTTCAATAAGAAATTCATCAGTGTTGCATCACTCATTGCCAAAAGAGCGCTACCAACTTTTTTTTTTCAAATGGAAAGAGGGGTTTTGTGATACCTTGTTTAATAGGTAATTGAATTATCTATGCAACATCATACACTTTCTGAAATGGTTCAACTATTCCTAAGTAATTAGCAGTTTTATAATCGTTTTGAGCATCTGCAAGCAAACGATAACATACTTTCTAGAGAAAAATGTATTAAAAATTTACTCTAATTTATTCCAATAAATGTTTGAGATGATTACTATTCACTTACTGGCAAATTTGTTTTTTGCGTTATGAAATGTTTCTAGGGCAATTTCGTTGCAAGCACTTTTTTCTATACTCGGGTTCAAACCAGCCTTTCGTAATGAGAATGAAGCTTATCTAGCTGGAACGTAACATCAGCTGAAAACTAAATTTGGGTTTGTCAAATATCCTAAGCGCCAAATAAGTAGACATAGTCCCTTAAAATTGTCAAGTGGGTCACCTGATATGGCGCCTATAGATATTTTTGAGACGATATTTAACATCAGAAATGTACAATATATCACCACAGTTCATTTCAGATTTCGTGGATAGAAAAAAAGGTGTTTGCAACGAAATTATCCCAGGAACATTTCATAATGTAAGAAAAAAAATTGTAAACATACCTTATTATTATATTAATAAAGTGAACACAACATTTTTTACATTTATTGAAATAACCTGGAGCGAGTTCGGAATGCATTTTCACTTGCAATTATTAAATTTATCGATTGTTCCCAGATTCTCGAAACGAATATATAACTACTAGTTACTCAGGAATGGTTAACCAATTAGTGAAAGTAAACAGTGATGTATCGAAGATTCAATTACCTATAGAACGAGGTAGACCCCTTTTTCCATTTGAAAAAAAAAATAACTTGGCAGCGCCCTCTTCGCGATGCGTGATGGATCTCTAATGCCTTTGTTATCGAAAAGTAGTAAAACTAAAGCCTTTGACGTAAATTTCGTCCGATCTCAATATCTTGTTCCGTTTAAAAGTTGAGATCGTGGAGGAATATTTACGTCTGTATTGTATTTAGAAGCTTCAGTAATACTACTGTGTATTTCGGTCTCATGAAAAGCTGGAGCTCAAAATTCCTCCTAATCAGCATTCTGGCCAATGATATCCAAAGTAATGTATCTGAGAGAAGTGTTTAACTCCAATTTATTGTAGTTAATACACCAATCAGACAATGAAATAATCAATATTTACTCTTATCATCCTTATGCACCTCTAGTAGGAAAACATTATTTGATTGTATTTCTACACTATATCCCCAGTAATTTAAGAACTACGAATTATAGTAAAATTTCAGTAATTTTAATTTTTTCCGTGTAAGTTGAACAGACTGAACTAATAATGGGCTGTAACACTAGTAAAGACTCAGTGCCTCCAGAAAATGAAAATCAAGAAAATCAAGCTGACGCAACACAAAAAACGGAGGAATCATCTGCGCATAAAAGCGAATCTACCGAAAATCATATAAATGGTAAGTAAATAGAAGGGGATCCCTTGAAACGAATTGAGTACCAGTTAATTTCAGTTTTTCGTAGTTGGAGTTCAAATAGGATCCTCAATTTTGTATTGACCAAAAGGTATTTTGAATTAATTTCCTATTTACCCTCATTATTTGAAGAGCAATGCGGTTGGGTTGATGTTTGGGTGTTTTGTATAGAAGATCTCTCAATTTGCATGGTGATAGAAATGTTTTTTTTTGAATGATTATGTTATACAATATGGTATTTCAAATATAAACACGCATTGAACACAAGTTATTTTAGATATTAACATATTTTTCTTTCCCTGAAAACATACAACTTTTTCAAAATAAATTTATTTGTTAGAATTATTAAATTTTCAAAAAAGTGTTAGTGCGTTTGAATAAAATTCACAAAGCGATTTAACCAACTTGTCATTTGCACTTCTCTGTTAGCTTTCTTGAATTTATTTCATTTATTTATTTTTAAAATGTATTTTTTCATTCTTGTGAAAATAATGACAGTGTTTGAAAACTCATGACAATATGAAATTTAATCGAATCATTACTACAGATATAAAATTGTAAAAAGAAACGAATCTGAAATAAAACAAAAATGTTAATTAAATAATTTATCACCAAAAATGAAAGATTAACAAAAATATAGGTACACATAAAAGGTCACAAAGGAAATGAGAGCCGGTTATATTTATATAGTATTATCAAAATTAAAGAGAAATCAAATCATCAATAAAAAAATAAGTGTGTTTACTGAGATGGTGTTACTGAAAATGTATAGTATCCTGAAATCAATATTACTTCCTTTTTTGTAAGGACAGAACCCAAGCACTACAGGAGAGTCCTTAAGGCGCTCTAAGCGACAATAAACCCTTGCGGGTTGCGGTGGGGGGTCGAATGGATCCACTCACTTTAGACCTAAGGCGCTCTAAGAGCTGTGCGAAAGTAGCGATTCACATTAGATTTAAATTCATTTGGAAAAACGTTCTCAGGAAGCAGTTCCCCAAATGAAATACTTCTTAAACAGTAAAGTTCGAGGTGTACTGAGTTGAACCTCAAAACGATGAGCAGCTACAGTCCGTCGCGCATTTCTAATATGTACCGATATGTGAGTTCATCCCACCTTTCCAAGTTCAATATAAATCATATTTTTATATAAACGATGGTGAAAAAATCGATTTTCCAATATCAAAATATATTATATGACAAGAAATGTTTCATAAATTTGATTGTATAATACCATATAATTCACCTGATAAATTTGTTTCATGAAATGCATGACCTAGGCCTCAATGATAAAAATAATTACAGAAAATTCGCGGGAAACCAACCCGTACCTAGCACAGGGAAAAGCGTATTCTCATTTCGAACGAGGAATTTTATTCAGTCGATTTCAGACATAGCGCCTCGAAATATACATTATCCTGCAATGCTAATTTTCTTTTACTGACATAATAGAATTATTGTAACTTCGAAATATTCAAATATATTTTATGAATCTTTAGGGTTGATACTATACAGTTGTGGTACGAAATAAAATAGCGCCTTACCTGCATTATGGGCAAATAGCAGATATTCACATTTGTAGATTGGTATCCTATAATTAAAAAATTCCAATGGACAAACCCGATCCTATAGAAAGTTGTGTCCCAAGAAGGAGTCGAAGATTTATTTGTTTAAAGACGCATCTTTCATAAGAATCTCAAAGATGCGTAGATCTAGCTCGTAGTTAGAAGTTGCATGTGTAGTATGGCAGTTACAGTCGGGGCAAAAATTTCATTAGAGTATTTTTATACCTTCAGAAAACCACTGAGTCTGGTCTAGGGTTCTGGAATCGTCTTTGAATAGGTGTTTTCTTTTTCATATAAAAATTCTTTCGAGTTTGAGGATCATATTCAAATTTTTACAGATAGTTGTCTATTAATTTTGAGGTTCAATTCTTTCAATACCTTACGAATTTGTGTGCTGCATATTATGAAATTATCATATCCTCCTGGTTTATTACGACAAACCGACTGGTTTGATAATAGCTTCTTTCAGGCTTGCTCACTAAAACTTAAATAACACCTGAAGAAGATATTGTATAGCTGTAGTTTGAGAACTGTTTACTTACTGAGTATTACTTAAATTCGTTTTCTTATGATTCTCCAAAATATTTTTAAAGAATATAGTTTATTATTATTAGGTAGAATTGGAACCTCTGGCGTGAAACGAATCAAAGAAAACAATTTTCCCACTAGAGAACAAAAGCCTATCTTTCGACGTGTGTTTTGCTGAACAAGTTAGCATCATCAGGATATGATGCTAACGTGATATAAATATTTCTGATAATGACAGTGTTTTGTTTTGGTGTGGAGAAATTCACTCTGTATTTTCTTCAGTCTTTTCTTCCACTTTTATAAATTAACATACCATATTGGTGAAATAGAAGACATCCTTGACCTCATTAAGAATTTGTTTAGAGAATTCAATTTTGTATTGTCATTGACGAATAGTATACCTTTTTTTTTTGAGTAGTCTAACTGGTGTTGGGTGGATAGAGAAGTTATGGAATTTTCCTGACAAAAACTGAGAACAATTTGCAACGATAGTTTTAGCATTCATTGCTATATTTAGAACTATCGAACCGCCCCAGCTCTGCACGGGTGCTCTAAACGCGTGCGATCGCTGCTAATCATAAAGTGCTACAGGGCGAAGCGCCCCTCATGCACCCTTCCGGGTTGAGTGTCCTGAGTTGAAATCTTCTCCACACTGCCAATGTATGCAGAACATCCCAAGATTGACATCTGACCTTTTTTGATCGAAAATCAACCTCTAGTTGCATTTACTTTCTAATCTGTTGTGTTGTTATATCATGACTTTCCTAACTGAACTATTGCATGGGGTCTCCAAAAACTAACCGGAGACAAGTGTCTTTAGTCGCGAGCAAGTGTTGGTTCTCAGTGAATATGAAAATGAGAGGTGAAACGTACACTTCAACGCGCTATTTATAGGCACGCGCCGCCGCCCCCTCCGGCCGGTACCGCTGCAACCACTATGTTCCTGAAGTTTAATTCTGTGATGAGTTCGAAAATATACATTTGAATTGCATGCTGGGAAGGGCAATATTAATTCATATTGAATGCACAATGTATTTAAGGTACTTAATTGAATAAGGAATAATGCTGTTTTACCTAAAATCACTTCGTAAATGAGCCATAATTTATAGAGGATAAAAAATGGTTATTGTGGATTATCTTTAAGAAATAGTTATTTCTTGACCTTTTCAAGGTGTACAATACTGTAGTATAGTTTTTGATCTATTTCGTAGGGTTCAACCAGTGTTTGCAATGTGTTCATTTACGACATCACATTAGAAACCTCCAAAATTATCGGTGTTTCTCTACTATATTATTCATGTTATTTACGTATAAGCCGTCCTCTTGAATCACTCTATCTATTGAAAAGCCCGCATCAAAATCATTTGCGTAGTTTTAAAGATCTAAGCATACATAGGGACAGACAGCATGAAGCGACTTCGTTTTATACTATGAAGTGATGTCTCCATTTTAATCTGAAGAATGAAATTTCTGTCATTTATATTATTTGTACTTTCATGGAGCTTTAAGCTCAGATAATATTCTGAGGTGACATAGTTTCCCCTTCCTAATTTCAGGGAATGTGTTTGAATGTGATGGACGTTAAATTTGACCCTCTTCAATGTAGCCTTTTTTGTGGAATTCTTTAGAGTTCTTTTGAATTTTTCACAACAGGTTATTAATTAAAAAGTATATATTAATAACAAATATTGTCAACAAATTGAAATTTAACTTCAACCTACCGGTGGTTTGTACAATTTCATATTGTAAATTTTTCAAGGACGGTTTTCAATTTCAGTAGATGGTAAAATAATGTTTTTCTCTTTAACTGTGAAACATATTCCCAACGGCGACGTTTCCAAAGGAACAAAATAAGGGATCGCAAACAAAATAAACGACTATTTTATTAGGTCGTTTGGCAACGCGCAGAGAGGATAATTTTTAGTAAATATCGTATCATATCTCGAGCGATGGGGACCCAAAAACATATTGAACACGAACTTTTATATTACATCGTTGAAAGGAGTTTTCTCTAATACTCCAGGACTGTTAGACCTTCATTGCTAATAAAATGGTAACAGGCTGTATTTTTCACCTAAATATTTGGAGAAAAACTTCGAAGTCGACTTCGAAGTCGAAGTCGAAGTCACATATATGTATATGTATAGTAGGGAGAGTGAGTGTATACCCACAGCACTTAGGCCACATGTGACCCATGGTACATCCTCCCGAGGAGTTGTTCTCATAGGTCATCGTCCATCCTGTCCTTTCCAGGAAGATGGACAGGTCACTAGGAGACAACTCCTCGCCGAACACACACTCTCTTTGGCAACCTTGAGGTATCTCACGGCGGCCTCCGCGAAGGTTTTGGAAGGTGCACCGACATTGCTGTCGTTGCGCGGTTTCTTCAACCTTCCTGGGGTTTCCCTAGTGGAGTTGTTCGAGTGAGGGTGCTTTTCTGCAGAGGCAGCTGGTTCCTTGCCTTTATTTAAGGCGAAGAGCTTGGCGCTAGGAAGTGTCATTGATGTTGGAGGTGGAGTGGGAGAGGAGGAGGTTGCACTTGTAGTTGCTGCCACTACTGCCTCTTTCGCTCACTTTCTCCTTTTGGTCTCGGCGCCGCAAATGCGCCGCCTTTGTAGTACATCACGAAGTGATCTGCTATGTCCAGCCTCATTTCGAGCGGTAGATTGGGGTGGATATTTCTTTTCATCCCCAGCCACCGCAATAGATTGAAGTGAGCAATTCTGTCCAGCCTCGGGATTGGTTTTTGTTGTGTCTGTTTTGTTTGTTTCATATATGTGTTCCCACGAGTAGCAAGGGAAGAGTTGGTCACCTCTGGCAGAGCCCCGCATTACCAGAGGAAGGCTGATTACAATGAGGTTTCGCCCGGTTCACCAAGGGGATTGTTCTTAACCGCATATTACCCTGCGGCCATTCAGCGGTCGGCACGATTCCTTACACCTTAGCTTGGGTAGGCTGGTCCACGGTGGCATGTTTCGCAAGGCTTTTGGGGAGTTTTAGTTCCCCTCACTCTACTTATTTCTGCCACTGACCAGGAGTCCGGCGATCCCGTTGGCTTCCCGGACAGGGCCCCCAGTCCCCTGGCCGTTCTCCTATCTGCCACCTGGGGACGCGCCCGGCGCCAACTTACGAGGCTGAAGTCACATTTCAGAATATAATAAAACTAAGATAAATTGAATGCATATAATAATAATAATAATAATGATAATTATAATGATAAAAATAATAATAAGCCTGATGTAGTCCTTCTCGACCACCAGAGAAAAACGATATTTGTCGTGGAGTTTTTAGCTCCTGGCGAGACGAATATCGTCAGAAAAGAGGAGGAAAAACGGATAAAGTATCGAGATTTTTCTCTTCGAACTCTGCAGATTCTATCCAGATCACTCTGCCAAGATGGTTGTTCTGATTATTGGAGTCCTTGGTGGAATGATGTCCTCACTACTCACGAATCTCAAAATTATACCGGCTTGCCACACTAAGGCAGAAATCTTAGCCGCACAGATGTAGAAGGCGTCATTCTTGTCTCACTGCGCTTGCTCAGGGCACATGATTCTCGGACCCAATGATCACTCACCCCACGGTGTGGGAAGTGGTCATTGGTTGATAATGCTGGCGCGACCTCACGAATGTATCGGGGCTTCGGGGGATAGGGCCCGATCAGCGCACACTACGGTGAAAAAAATAATAATAAGCAGGAATGGCCACTAACACCCTTGGCCTTTGGTGAGTTGCGACACCACTTACCCGAGCAACTGGTGAAAAACCGGACCGGCAGCCCAGGCACACCCGGGAAGGAGAACACTGTTCTCTCTCCGGTGCCAGCCGTGTTTCCACAGGACTAACACCCGGGACCCCACAGTCGACCCGCTCAGAGTGGTCATAGGCAAGGTGGTGGGGCCCATAATGATGATTTGCCTACCTATGACAACCCTGGCAATGACAACGGGCGCTTTGAGTGGACGCATGAGTTAAGAGATAGCCTTATGCATTGCTACGAGAGTAGTGAGCCCACGCGAAGGGGGTACATGGCAAGATGGCATGCTCTTTGGTGTGAAATACATCCAGAGCATGCCGCCTTTTCCGCCCAAAATCTTAGGGAGAACGTATCCTATCTTCGGCGGCAGGGATATATAGCTTCTCCCCAGCCTGCTAACGAAGTGGTAGAAGTGACGGTTCTCGCACCAGACTCGCATCATACCACCAATGGAAACGGCAATCAGAACACGCAGGGTGCTCCACAGAATTAGGCCCCTGAAGCCACAAGAACTGGCTTGTTTGGATGCGGAGGTTCATAGTGTTCTAACAGGAGAGGCTGACATCTGGCAAATTAACACCGCGATTTGGAAGATTGAACGGTGTGTACACAAGATGTAGGGTTGTCTTAAAGCCACGCCTGAGAAAGCCATTGTAATGCGAAACACGTGTTGCGTTTTAGTGAAACTATCTAGTGAAAATCTCACAATGAAGTGTTTTTAGAA
>WOGM01000106.1:0-17072 GCA_015342125.1 Leptinotarsa haldemani | reverse complement strand
CACCCATTCAATTTTGTCTCCCTCCACTTCGAGTTGAAGCTTTTCATAGTCAATTGATTTCAGTTTATGTTTCTTACTAATTATCATTGATTTGGTTCTCTTCGTATTGATTTTTAGTTTATTTTCGTTCAAATATATTTCAATTTTTTTCAATAATCGATTCATGCGCTCCACTGTTTCTACAGCGTCATGTCCATTAGCATGCAAGTAACGTGTCATCTACAAATAAATTCAAAAAATTAAAACCTTGTATATAATTTACATCATTCAGGTAAATTATAAACAGCAGTGGTCCTAGGACCCTCCCTTGAGGTACGCCTATATTGTTTGAAATTTCATTTGAGAAACATTTCCCCACTCTAGTTATTTGTGATCTGCCATTGAGATAATTTTTGAACCAACTTAAGGCTATTCCATCGATTCCATAATATATCAGTTTAAGAAGTAATATTTGCCTATCGATAGTTTCAAATGCCCTCTTGAAATCAAGGAACACTGCTACTATAAATGTATCACTATCAATTTCATTCTTCCATTTTGAAACTATAAGAATCGTAATTCAGTTATAAAGTAGAAAGTATATCACAAGTATTTATTGTCGCAGCCATAGAACTATGAACATAAAATATCATAGTAGTAAAATCTATACAATTTGATTCGAACTTATTATAAAGCTTGCAAGACTGTAAATTGATGTCGAAATCATTTTATACATTATTTTGGACGTTATGGTAGAAGACAGGGATAATTGATATTACAGGATATTTGTGTGTGTGTGTTCAGAAAAAAATGAACCGAAGGCGGTATTGAAAGACTTCAGAATGCTCTTCTTATATCATCTTTGAAATTGTTGTAACCATTGTAGTTTATAAGAAACCACACCCAACTTTGTTTTTATAAATTGGCATTCTCTCATGTAATGTGATAGCATCACATTACATTACTTTTAATACAGTATATCCCAGAAATCAGAATACGCGTAGAAGAGTATCAGAAATGAAACAAAGTCAGCTTGGAGAGTCGTGGAAATGCCCTCCTGAAAACATCGTCGATATTATGCTAATCATCTTACAAAAAACTATACCATACTCTTGTCTTTGAAATGACACTCCAAAAAATGTATACTCTATTAATTGAGTCTACCTCTGAATTGTTAATATTGATGTAACAAAACAGTTTCTGAATTCTGGTGAAACATATTCACTCAGATAAATAACATAACCCTTTCAGCAACAAATAATATCGAAAGTACAAAAAAGTCAGTTCTCCATAATAAATCGTATGTTCATCTATTCCAGTTCAGCTGACAACAATTGAAATAGAGTTCATGACTCATGAAAATGTCTTTGCCATTGTCCTGTGTTGTTTGTGTCGGAGGAATTTTGGAAGCAGTTCGATTATATCGTGAACGTTTTCCTCATCGTCATCTGCCATTATATGTAATGCATGCAAAGTTTGCATGCACCATTTGAAAAAAAGCTGGGTGTAGGTTTTTAGAAACTCCAATGGTTACAACAATTCCAGAGATGATCTCAGAATGTCCATTGTTCCATTTCCTAGCTTTACACATAACGGAGTTGTCGCTTCTCCACTGAACTCTAGGACACCTTGAATATGTGAATACTCTTTTTTTCTCCAGATCATGCATTGTATATTTTTCAAATAGAACTACTGTGGAAACGTCGAAAGTATAATCACCTGTTTGTGATACGAACACTGACGACCCCAGATAATTGGAGCATATATAGGTATATATGTGATATATCAGCGATTTTTGAAGTGAGTTAGAAAGTGATTTTATACAAACGGGACCCCGAATATTCACTGTGCATGCGTCCATGTCATAACGTGCACACGGAGCTCTACTTTCGGTGTTAAATTGAAAGGTAGAGTTGCGCTGTGGCGCGACGGTTGAACCTTTTTCATTGAAAATTTCCTTCGCAGTGTCTATTTTTATTTTTCTTCTAATAATATTATAACTGAAGAGTAAATAGTATTACTATAGTATTAACACAAATAAGTAATATTAAAAAGCTAAATTATTTTTTCTTCATCTCAATCTATCTTGAACGATTTTTCACACGAATAAAGAACAACTGATGGGTATAATCGAAATTGAAAAAGTTGAACAAGAAAACAGCATGTGCACTTCAAGTGTTAGGTTGCTGAAAACACAAAATGATGAATTAATGAAATTAGTTGTGATAATTGTAAAAAAAATATTAGACAGACTAAAAGTAAAACTCATCTCAAAGAGCACTAAGTTGTCTGTTCATAAAAATAAGGTGGATTTTCATTTTTCTCAAAAAATATTTATTTCTTCATCAATTTCAGTGTTTCCCATTCGAAGTAGTATCTCTCGGATATAATATAGTTGTTCCAGCGTTTCTGTTTTTATCTCCTCAACCGTCGCAAAACGCCACCCTCATTTTGGAAAACAGGAAATGTCGCAGGTGGCCAAATCTGGTGAATGCGGTGACTGAAGCATGATAACGGTGTTGTTTTCGCCCAAAAAATTACGTTATTTTGGAACGAACTTCGTTGCCACACGATGCATGCCCCCAAATGCATGCCCCCAATTTCCAAAAAAATTGCATGGCATGAGCCAACCGATATGCTGACATCCTCAGCAACTTCATCAATAGTGATTAGATTATTTTCCATAACAATTTCCTTCACTTCTCCAACATTTTCATCGTTTGCTGATGTGCTGGGTGTCCAGGGCAAGCATCGTTATTAACATCTTCTCGACCGTCTTGTAATACTTGTGAACCTTTTTCTGAATGCCACTGTCAACATGTCAAGTATTTTTGAGCACTCATTTCCATTTTTCTTACAAATTCTTGGTCTACTTTTTTTGGTAGAAGAAAATCGTCAAACACTTTCAACTTTCATGCCTCTCACCAACAAAATGAACGTGTTAGACAGCTCAAACTCTTAACGAGACGAGTGTACCAACACAAAAAAAAGTCGCTAATCGAATGTACGTAGCCCGCGAAATTTGAATATTCACCTTATTTTTTTAACAGTCCACGAATATGTTAAACCTCCTACTCCCGTATCTTCCAATAGATCTGAATATATGGTGTGGCCGACATTCGCAAAATCGATAAATACAGCAATTTCCGAGTTTCACTTATCCAAAGCATTTTTGATATTATTTGTTGAATTTTGAATGGCATCTCTTGTTGACGTTCTCTGTCTGAGATTATATTGTGATTCAGAAAACAATTTGTATTCATTTGAACAATTATTATTATTAGTCTGTCGGTAGCCAAGCGGATCAACGTGGGTTCTTTGTTCACTCACTCGAATCCACTGCCGTGTTGGTCGGTGGTTCAAGCCCTAGTCTGAACGATCGATTTTCACTTGCTATCGTCCAACCCGTGTTAGTAATCACACGTTAAAACGTAAGACCTCGTTAATCCTCAGCTCGCACAAGTTTCGACTTCTGAGGGTTGTTGTTCGTAGGGGTGCGACAGCTAGTTAACGGAAAAGCAGATTTTTAACAGATTATTGAGTTTTTTTTGATAATCTTTTCTACAATATTACTGAGACATGATGTCAAAGAGATTGGTCTATAATTTGTTATTTCAGCTTTTTTCTCAAAGTATCCAAAAGAACAATTCGTTCAGGCCAGTCTCAACTTCCTTTACTGTAGGCTAATGGACTGACACCTATCAGAAAACAACTGCTCCCCTGGCTAATACCACGAAGGGCGTTGGATTATATCCGACAGTTATCAGTGCAGAATTCTTCACTGAAGTCATTTCTGCATATGCTGTTGGCGATACAACTGCCGCGGTAGATTTTCAATTATTGGAACACACTTGTAAACCGGTTTCGGGCCATCATCAAATTAAAGTCGATGATTTTCGATACTTGAAAATCGAATTCCTTCAGAGTATCATTCCTCGAACTAGGCTGAAGCGGACAATAAGCAACAGATTTATCATCGCCCAATCTGCCTGTGAGCGAGGTAATCAACCGCATATTCAAAATTTACCCAATTCCTCGTATAAGGAAAGAAAATGTTCCACACACTGGGCATACATGAAGACTGGCTATAAATCAAATCATCTAAAGAAACAATTTGTTCAGGTCAGTACCAACTCCCTACAGTGTAGGTTACTGGAATGACACCTATCAGAAAACAACTGATCCCCTGGCTAATACCACAAAGGGCGTTGGACTATATCCGACAGGTGTCAGTGCGTGATTCTTCACTGAAGTTATTCCCGCATATGTTGTTCTGGTAGTTATATCGTGGCATTAGCCAGGGAAGTAGCTGTTTTCTGATAGGTGTCAGTCCATTAACCAACAGTGCACGGAGTTCAGAACGACCTGAACGAATTGTTCCTCATGATTTGATTTATAGCCGGTCTTCAAGTACGCCCACTGACTATATGTGAGAAGTTTTTTTTCGAAACATTAGACTTTTCAATAATTTCTTTCAAAAGTCTAGGTGTATCATATTGTGACATGAATTACCTACATCTTACCATCATAAGAGTGAAGAGCTTATCCTGCATCGCAGACGCCATTTTATGCTGAAGTTGCTGAATCGACCAAAAGACTCAACTCCATCTTTATATTAGTCAATTGCTAGATTTCATACAGTTAACATATCTGTATTTACGAATTTTTACAGTTTGTACCTGAACTACATTTTTTTAAGTGACTTTGAGTGAACGTTGATACCTATATTTTATGACAGATAAGGTCGTACTTCCTGAAGAGTATGGCTCATACTGTGATAAACTAATTTTAAGAAGTCACTGACGTTCACCTGACAATGAAAGTTCACGCTTTAGACAGTTTTTCATATTTTCTGATAATTTTCTTTTCGAAGGCATGCCTACCTACAAATATATGCCTGCATCTGGTGAATCAACAGTTAAAATGAAAATTTCAGTATCACTCCATAAATCCATTTGTCAACTTTGAATATATTGGAAAACCATCACCCACAGGAACAGTCAACACAAAACATTTATCGCTTCAGCAGACACGCTATAGAGCATTGATTTATAAGTCAGTTGTTGACAGCCAAAAATCTATTTATGTTCAAGTAAATTTCACTGAAGTTTTGTTCTCCGTTCTGTGCCGCAATGCCGTGGTCATAGACGTTGACCTTTTTCGAGGTCGAGTAAGTAATATAGGGTTATGGGGTTCGCGTAACGAACTTATTCAAGATTGCTTGTTGATTAAATGAACCGAATATGGTAGGTAAATCACCTGTTCACGGGGAGAATGGATTATTCAGAAGCGTATCTCGGACAGAGGGCTTAATTTTCAACAATGTGTGTCAGAAGATGGTTAATGGTAGGAGATTTTCAGCCGCAATAAGGGTCATGGTGAAAGGTCACTTGAGCCTCCCTCTTTCGACCTGAATATGTTATTGATGAGACGTTCGAGGTAGACCAAAAGCGGCGATGTTGCAATTTTATCGAAACTGGAAACAATTGAACAATTAGTTTCAAACCTAGTTTTTCTCCTAATCTAATCTTCTATCCGTACCTTAATGAATTATTTCATCATCTTTTCTACTATAGTTATGCTTTATATCAACAGTCCTCCCTGTAACATCTAATCAAGAAAATGAGATCCTTGGTTCTTCAACTGCTCTTGAACACATCTAGGAGGCTAGGTGATCAAAAGCAATTTATTTTTTTAATATACCTTGCACCAGATTCTCGAATTGCAGGAGCAAAATCTACAACAGGAAAGGAAATAATCTTTTTCTGAGCAGGTCATGTCAATAACCTGAGTCAACAGGTGAAATAGACGTATAAAAGAATCCAACGATCAAGAGAAGGAGATTGAGCTGAGTTGAAAAAAAAGAAGGTTCTAGAGCGTGAGCTTTTCAGATCTTCAACTCTTGAACAAACCTAGAAGACTACGTGGTGCGATCAGGAAATGATTCATTGCTTTTGAGCAGAGAAGATGGAGGTTGATCAATTGAGCCCAAATGCTTTTCCTGTAACATCGGATCATGAAAATGGGTTTCTCAGTTCTCCAACGCTTAAACAAACCTATGAGGTTCTCACTAGATTGGTGGAAACATTCCAAAATGTGAAACCTTGGAGGGGATTATGCTTCACTAGGAAATACAGAATCTGGTATCAGATCACTGCTGCCCTGCCGTGAACCGGATCAGTTTTAGCGTTTAGCTCAGTTACACTATTGCCAAATGACCTGAAAAATCCCCTAACTGCTGAATTCATTTGGTCGAGTTCAAATAGATATGGGCCACAATGGACTCTCGTGGAATACAGTGGAGAGTCAAATGGAGCCACTCACACTCCTTCTCACTCTTCATATTTTTCTGCTTTCGTTTCCAGGACTCAAACAGTGGAAAAACATCTCTCAATATTATATTCTAATTGGATGGCCTTGATAAATGATAGGTGACAGCTGTCAGGTGTCTATGGGTGTCAGGTGTTATTGGGGCTAGATTGGAACGAAACCCTATTGCAGGCTAATGTGTAGGGAGGCCTAGATATGAGAATGAGTGTAACTTCACAAAATAACCTGAAAAAATTTATATTTTTTTCTGAGCAATTGATATTTAAAGTGATAAGTGACGAATGGTGACAATTTTCTTTTGTTGTTATGGTGTGGGCTACAAAGGGAATATGGGCAAAGCTGTAAGCATCATTTTGTGGGATAAATTCTCGTTTAAGACAAAGCAATATAGAACAAATTTTCAAATGTAAATAATCTTACGGTATTATATTCAAAACGGTTCTATAGTATAACGTCACAATAAACAATATGTCACTCATACCGTAACAGTAGGAAGTTGGCAACACAGTGATTTTTTAATGATCATTTCAGAAAGCTGTTTTGCATTTGTCAGTCGGTAGCCAGGCGGTTCGACGTGGGTGCTTTGTTCACTTACCTACTCGAATTGACTGCCGTGTTGGTCGGTGGTTCAAGCTCTAATCTGAACGATCGAGTTTCACTTGCTGTTGTCCTACCCATGTTAGAAACCACACGTTAAAAGGTAAGATCTCGTTAATCCTTAGCTCGCACAAGTTTCGACTTTTGAGGGTTGTCGTTCATAGGGGTGCGATAGCTGGTTAACGAAAAAACATATTTCAAACAGATTTGTGTTTTCAGATGTTTCGTGGATTGCTTTGTAGGCTAGTGGATAATTTAGATTATACTGGAATAGATTGGAAGCATATATGAAAAGTGACAATTTTCCAAAATGTCATAGTGAAATGGAAAACAACATATATCATTGTAGTATGAAATAGTGAAAGTGAAATTTTCATTTCAATCACCTCTGCGACCTTCATCATTGTCCAATAAAACTGTTAAGTATTTTGCATAAAAAAACACTACTGGCTCACAACTACACATATATTTCTCAGTAAAAATCTAAACAACAACTGAACTACGAGTCGGTAGCTCGTAGTTCAGTTGCTGATTAGATTCTTTAAGAGCTATGAGGGCTCTTAGAAAAAGAATATTATGGAGATGAAGCAATTTCCTGTGTTCAGTCTAAACTAGAAGACGTTGTAGTAATACTCGTAGACAGTGAAAACCAGCTACAAGCCTCAAATCATGAAAAAGCTCATGATATACGTGCTTTAATAGACGAAAAAAATGAGAAATTGTTTCCAGAGCTTAGAGTCAGGGCCGTAGCGAAACGAAATACCAGGTCGGAAAGGGAATCCACATTTTTCCAACTCCACCAGCAAAATTTCCCAACTTTCGAAAACATGAAAGCCGAGGGATTAGTTACTATTATAATATATTAATTTTCTCACTCAGCTATACAAAGATTGACAGAATGCTTTTGCCCGCTAAGGTATGCAGAAACAAAAATAAATTTGGGTAATTATAAAAATAATAATGGGAATTATTCTACTTTGGACCAAGGTTCTTGGTCTTCCACTATATCCACAATGTATAGGAATATTAAATAGAAATGAAAGTAAACAACACTTGAATAATATTGTGCTTATTGTTTTCTATTATAATTTTTCCTATTTTCACGGCCCGAAATTTCCCAACTTTTCCAAGTCGAAAAAACAGCGAAAAGTTATGACGTTTGTAAAATTGTCACTTCAAAATGTGTGAACTGTTCAGGACTGTTCTCTTACTTGGGAGAAATTAAACTTTTTGAAGTTTACAAACAACTCAGAATTTCAAAGTATGGGATCTCCAAGTTATGCATGTTGGGAAATTCCAACCTTCTTCCGCTTCTTTCCCTTTTCTAATTACCTCTCCCTTTCTTTTCTCTCATTTTTATTTTTAATTTTTTTTTCATTTCCTAACTATTATTTTTTCTATCTTCACGGCCCAAAATTTTTCAACTTTTTCCCAAGTCAAAAAAGCAGGGGGAGGCTACCTCCATTCCCCCTATGGCGATTTTTTTATGGAAGCCAGTGATCATTGAATTGAACATTCAATCAATTCAGTAGGTATCGTAATATCGGAAAAAATGATGGTCTTTAAAATGACACGTAATCTAAATATTTTGGGATAATTCCTACTTTTGCTTGGGATAGTCCCAAATATCGGAAGTGAGTGTCCACAGGTCCTGATAACTGTATACCCTGTCACTCTGTTTTGTGATATAGGCTTGACTACTCCGCATGTTGGTAAAAGTCCCTTCATTCATAACTTATCATCATTCAATCTATCCTATGAAATTATCGAAGTATGCTTAGACAGAAGTGGATCTGGAACTCAAAAAAATTGATTGAAAGGGGGGTGAATTACCCCAAGGAACCCTATTCGTTGTAAAGTATTTTCGAGAGTTAACAAAATTCAACTGCCGTTACTGAAGAAACTGCGAAACGATTTCATTATTGTCTGGAAAGACTCACTACTATGCTGGCACTCAGTAGCAATCAATAAAAAAACCTCGTTTTCGCAATTTCTTATAGTTCAAAACATTTTAAAGCATAAACTTCATTTATAGGTGAATCGTTTCGAAGGGGAAACGCTTTTCAAGAAACTTCTCTGATATATAATTTATAGGAAAAAAATGAAGGCAGAATAAATATGACTTGAGAAACAGGTTCGAGTAGGCAATTCAGTTGAAGACAAAAAATTGAAACTTTTTCTGGTCAACTGTGAAGACTTTAATTGGTTTTTTCGGGAAACTGAAACATGTTCAACATGCAGTTGCTTGTAGTACTCACGGAATGTGAGGTTGTAGAATTGAAGTCGAGAAAAATTCATGACATTACATCATATGAGAGAAATTAAACAATTGTACAGTTTGTTGAATGTAGAAAAAGCTTTCTAAATTCCCGTACTCCATCAGATTGTGAGGATTCCCAACTATTCTATATTTGACAAACTGTACATATAATAATAATGATAATAATGACAAGAATGTAGGCTTTCTCGGCTGACGTCACTGTTTGACTAACTGCCGCAGTGAAGTTGAAACGTTTGGATATTATAGCCAAAGAAGACCACGGGAAAACTCGGAAACCAACCAAAACAACGATAATAATAATAATTTTTATTTTCAGTTAAAAAGCATAAATGGGTAAAATACACTCCAGCAGTAACTGACAAAAACGTCATAATTATTATAAGAAAGAATTTCCAAGATACGAACACAGTAATGAGTTACGAATATAAAAGAACATTTATGAATATAAAGATGATTTGTGCATTATTGAAAAAGTCAATATATCTACCACCTAGTATCTCAAGGCAAGGATGTCTCCCCTTAAGAAGATGTCATCTAATGGGATCGATAGAAGACTCAGTCTGTGGATGAAAAAGATAAACGAGGCTGTCCAAGGCGGTCCGTGGCAAATTCAAGCTTTGGCATAGACTGTCGAACAAAACTCGTCCTCAGTTTTTTACCACATATTCCACTGCAAGGCATCCTGTCCATATCAATGCCCAAAAACGGAACATGTGTGATCCAATTCCAGATAATGCTGTTTCGAACCGCCAAGTTCCCATCAGTTGTGCTAGACTGAACCACGAATGACTTGCTGGATTTCAGCTGTCCTCGAAGGACAGGTAAGCGTGAGTGAAGGCGATGACATCTTTCCTTACGAGGATGCCTACTATGGTATCGAGAGAAGTCAATCTACGAATATCAAAGATAAACGAGGTCCCAAAGACAGCTCTACTGTATAGTACAATATAGTGTATAAGCAGTGAAATTGGTACTTACGAACGGTGAAGTTAGAAATGTGAAGCTGGCAAATGAATTATGAGTTTTCGAAACATCACCTAATAAAATGGATAAAAAACCTTAAAGAATTTAGTCACATGGGATAATGATACATTATTGAAAAAGAGAGAGTGTGTGTGTGTACTCATGTACGCATGTAAGAAGTTGAACTTGTTAATTATTTGATTATTCGTTTAAGTTTATTCATGTATTCCAAATAATTATTAAAATTCTTTTTGACACTATGGTCATGTTGTACTGTGTATGGGATAACCTGACGATAACTTTTATTATTTAAAATTTTAAGAATACTTTGAGAAAAAAAACATATAATTTAATTCAATATTTGGAGTGATTAAATTTTTCGGGATTTTGATAATTATCATTTGTATCAATTAGTAATTTATCAATTCATTTGTACACCTTATACATATTAAAACATAATGTTGAACTTTATTTCAGTTTATCTACTCCCGAACTCTTTCAAAATACCAAGATTGTTCCTAATTGCGTTACACTCAGCAAATTGAATGTCTGCAGGTCGTTTGTAGTAATTGGAATGTTGTTGATAGGTGCCAACGGAATTGTTAGATTTTTTATTACTTGGTAGGTCCAGTGTAGTACACTATACTTATATTTCGGCTACAATAACAATTTCAAAATTACCAATAACAAAAATTACATTTCGCCCTGTATACTAAAATTTTGACTGTTAAATTTTTTCATGTTTTAGCATTCCATAGTGAATATGATTTGTGAATTTGTGAAAAAATTACAGAAATCTTGTATGTATCGTTTTCTATTTATAACCTGGCATAGTCAAGTAGGCATATTTTTCAAGAATATTGAAAAATGTGATTTCAGTCTCGGTAGATGAGTTTTGAATAGACGACGACCCAATTTGCCTTATCCTACAATAATAAATTATATCAATTCACTTTTTCGAATGTTGAACCTTCTGCAGGTTTTTTATTCTCTACTCTTAGGTATACTATGAAGAGAACAGCGGTGTGTTTCATACAAATAGGTACAAGGAATGGATAGAATGTGAGTATTTCAAATTACAATAAGTCCTCAATGTGCTCATACTACAATAACTTTATTTTGCAGATTGAAAATCAGCAAGAAGACTCGATCTGCTATGAAGTTACGCTGTCAAAAACAGTCGAATAAGGAAACGAAAGAGAACAAATCTGTCGACGTCGGTCAAGACCCAGATTTTCAACCAATAAGCAAGCCTACAGCTAAAAAGGCGAAACACCGAAACTCCGATGAATTACTGAAGCTGATACTTGAAAATTTCACCAGCCTGAATGAAACAAAAGAACCCCTAGAATGTAGTTATTGCTCGAAGTTGTTCAACACCCACATGGATTTTGGTCTGCATTCGAAACTTCACAACAAGGATGGACATTTTTCCTGTCATTTATGCGAATACAGGAAAGACACTAAAAAAACTTTCGAGAACCATATCAGAGGTCACGATCTGTATAAATGCCAAAAATGTGGTAAAATTATGAGAAGCAGGCGGTGGGCTTATAAACATTTGAAAGCTCACACTCTCACGAACAGCCTGCAGTGCGAAATTTGCGGCAAACACCTAAAAAAAGAATCTCTCGCAACACATCTAAAACTCATCCACGCAGAAGATAGGAGTTCTCTCATAACAAAATGCCCAATTTGCAACAAAGAGTACCTCAACGCCGGTAGTCTAAGACAACATTACTCCAGAGCACATAAGGAGCTGGGTATAGATATTTCTGTAGTTTGTGACATCTGTGGTTTGCGACTTTCATGCAAGAGTAAGCTAAAACCCCACATAATGACTCACACCGGGGATAAACCGTTCGCTTGTGCCCTGTGTCCAAAAAAATTTGTTGTCAAGGATAAACTGAACGCTCATATGAGGGTGCACACAGGGGAAAAGCCATACGAATGCAGATATTGCGGGAAAAAGTTTGGCCAGGATGGACCGTACAGATATCACATAAAAACACATACTGGTGAGAAGTCGTACAGCTGTCCGCTTTGCGGAAAAAGGTTCATCACCAAGGCTAATATGCGGATCCATCTGAAGAGTTGCAATATATCCAATAGATGAATGTGATCACTTGAAGAATGACAAACATTTTGCTATTGCGTTTCAGATTCGATAGAGGTCATCATCAGGTCACTCATTGAAATGACACGTTTCAACTTTTCAATTCATTCACAAATGACAAATAACTTCGTTATGTGTTAAAAGTATCATTATCGAAATATATCATTGTCGTGATGGATTAAATAGATATAACTCTGCTTTCAAGAAGTATTATTACAACCTCCCTAATATTTGTGGATTATTCTCTTTGCGATAGATTCAAGTGGTACAACGTTTGTTGTACCACTTGAACACAACTTGAACAACCTGAACTTACTCCCGACGAGTATGAAGAGTAATTAGAAACATGTTGCCAAGTAATACTCTGAGAAAGTTATTGAATGCAGTCCAAGTGTAAAGGTTCCTCGTACGAAAACGACATCTATGGGATCAATAGAAAACAAAACTCAAACCACGAATTTCGATGATTTTTTTGTTCTCAGTTTGTTAAGTTAAGTTTGTAAGTCATAAGCAGTTTTAAAAATTTGTTTCTGTTCAACAGGAACAGTTCTGGCATCGTCTCTGATCCGATTTGGGATTATTCCAGAACAATGAGACCTATAGTCGGTAAAATTGGACAAAAGTTTATTACTTTGAGGAACAAGAATAATCCTTTTTCAAATCGGGAATATCACTGGTTGTTTTTGAAATATTTGCCAAAAAATTAGAATTATCGAATATCGTTGCATTTTGAAGGCAAAGGAACTTTCCATTTCGTTTCATATTTGTTATAATCCTCAACTTTATTTTTTCAAATATGGACTTCCAACACTTCTGGTTACACTGGAAGGTGACACCAACTTCCTTAATTCGAATGTAACACCCTGTATATTTTCACATTTTTGAATACTTGGCATATTTCTAATGTTATCTTCCAGGCATTTATTAACTCTCTTCGTCGAATTGCTATTTATAGCACGACCAATTTCATCGGCATCTAGGGCATTCGAAATGAAGATTTCATAGCCCCTAGTTTTTTGAACAATTCATTGCTCATGTTTTATTTTGTCAAGATATATCACGTAAATGGTGTTGCAAGAGTATCTGGATATTAAGGTTTTTTTAATGAAGTCAAGGATCGGAAATCTTGAAAATGCGGTTTTTCATTTGTTTGACCAAAATTGATTTTAGTCGACTGTTTATGGTACGGCCAGTAGATGAAGAACCTGCCAGTCGTTCGTTCTCTGTTTCAATGGTAACTGTTGAAAATATCCACAATTTCAGATATACCATCTTAGGGGAGAGAGATGATAATATCATCTACATATTTTTTATGAAAAAGAGGTTTAATGTAAGCACATGAAAAACCTAATCTATAGCAGGTCATTCATAACATATGTCGCCAAAATTGGGCTAATCTTTGCTCCCATTTAAGTATCAAAAGTTTGTTCATAAATTGTATCATTGAAAGAGATATACGTATTTTTATAGTAAAGTTAAATGATAGGTTGGAAGAAATTGTCTGTATCAATATTACAAAATTGATTATTACGTTTCCATTTTTTATTAATAGATCTGAGACAAGTATATAAATAGATACATATTGCTAAAGAGAGATAGAATGTATAATCTGGCAAAGTTATCAGGAAGTTTGATGTTAATGAATTTAGAAAAAACATCAAAAAAGTCCAGCAAAACATTTATTATCGAATCTATAAGCTTTGGTTAGAATGTCTGTGAGAAAGGAGGCAAGTTCCTCCGTGGGATTACCAATTGATGCAATAATAGGTATCACAGATAGGATTGGTTTATGTATAGCAAAAATAACAATGAAAGGCGAAGTTCAGCTTGAGCTGTGTTTCAACTCAACTTAGATAAAAGGATACCAATATACACAGATATTCAAAAGGTTAACTTTTGAAAGAATATTTGAAAGTTATACAAAAAAAATAAAAAATTAAATAATAGACAGAAAAACCCCGGAAAACTGCAATAACATCACAAAAGATTGAACTATCCAGCTAATTTCAATTTCAGTTTCAGTTTCTTACGTGTTTCAGTATCTAACGTGTAGTGTCTGAACTCACTAGGAAGTGCATTATAGAGGACAACTGAATTAGCTTCGAGTGAAACAAGCTGTGGAGTGTTTGAAAATGATACCACGATTTCTGGTATGAAAGTTACTCTGTGCTTCAAATTTTGCGAATTTTTAAAATAAATAATGAGGTTTGCTTTGACTGATAAATTTGTGATTTGTAACAAGAAGGTGAAGTTGCCTAATTTTTAACAGTCTGAGCCAGCCACACTCCTCAAATTCAGCTGAGATGTGATCAAACTTTTTTACACCTTAAGAGAACTGTATACAGTTGTTCTGAATTTTTTGGAGGAATTTTATGTCCGATTGTATTATGGCAAACTCATAAATGATATGCCAGTAAGAGACTCTGGGTAATATCAGTGCTTCGTGAAGCTTCAGTTTTAGCCTGGATGTTATCAAGTTCCTATTTCGGTACAACTACCGTAAGATACCTATAATAGGAGTTCTGACAGATTACAGTTACATGCTTGTGGAATCTGAGGTCGGAGTCTAACCACAGTCCTAGGTATTTGCATCATCACCAAGTCGTACATCGATCAGATGTACTTTTGCGTTTCGTACTTATCAATAAAAGTTAGGATTTACTCTTCTTCATTTTGATCTTATTCAGTTTCAGATTATGAGCGGCTGACCTGTGCGAGAAATAGAGCGTAAAATTTTGAAAGAGTACCAATGTAATTCGTGACCGTTGTTTTTGGTAAACATTCGTTTTGAGGCGATTAAAAAAAATGTGAGTGTACTTACGTATTTTGATGCGTAGATTACAAATCCGAAAGAAAAAAGCAGCGCTCTTCCTCATTTACAAAGTTACGGTCCTTCAAAGTTCATAAAAGGGCAACTTCTCAGCCTTCTTTTTCACAAGACGAACTATATAAAAACGCAAGCATTTATTCACTAGGTCACCTTTACACCTTATTCCTCCTTAATTGAATCTTTTCAATTCAACAATCAACATTTTTCTCATAAAAAAACTTAATTTAAAATCGAATGCTTGCGTTAGTCGTACCAACTATGCCATTAACCTCAAAAATGTAAAATACAGATATATGTAACCAAAAAGCAGCTCCGTTCATTTTTTAACATTTTTATTGGAAAAATTTTGATTGTTGAAGTGAAAAGTGTCAAGGAAGGAGAAATAAGATGTAGATGACCTAGTAAATGAATGCTTGTGTTTTTAAATAATTTATTTTGTGAAAAAGAAGGCTGAAAAGCTGCTGAACTTTGAAGGGCCGTAACTTTGTAAATAAGGGAGAGCGCCGCTTTTTTTTCTTTCTCAAAACGAATATTTACCTTTTTTTGTTGCTTCGTCTATCTGAGTGACTTCAAATATTTTTTTCATTGAATCATTGAAATTTATCTGAATTTGTAACGTAGGTTTTTTACTCACTTGAGAGTAAAAATTTTCAATCGAGTTGGTAGAGAGAGTAATATATTGGTCTCGGTCAAGAATGACAGTGACATTACCCATTCTCATTACAACTAAATCAGACAAACGTAATGTTACTGTTATTCATGACCGAGACCAATATTGCACCAACTTGATTGCACCATTTGCAATCAACCTCACGGACAAAACTTAAGTAGTATATAAACAGTACATCTTTAGTTTTGTAGTGAAATGGCACTTGTGAATTAAACTTCTTGTTTATATATCTATGATTAAACTATTATACATTTGCTGTATATTGTGTATTGAGAATGTACACTCTCAACCCGTGTCTCCTTATAACGCTTTCTTATGTGCTCCATTAGGAACTTACTATGATCCAAACGATAAAAACCTACATTCAATCAAGATGTAATGATTTTTCATATTATTCAGAATGATAACCGAAAGTAAACCAATGACTAATGAATCTGTAATTAAATATCCTCTATGATGTTAATGAATGTTACATTTGTAACTACACTCTGATGAATAAACTTTGGGAAATCAATGAACGAAAATGCAGAAAATGCATATACCAACCAATAGAGTGCATAAATAATAGGTAAGTATGGAAAAAATGTAAATCACAGAAAATTCTGCTACTCCAAAAAGCGATTTTTCATGAAACATCTGTTGGATATTTCCCGCCAATTTATGAAATGATGATGGGTAATCATGAAAGTAATCGCAGTAAACAGTAAACTTTAATGAAAAATTATTTTTGACTTAATTGTGATAAAATTAAATGACTTTTTACTGATGAAACTGATAAAATTTTCGAATTCAACTGGATAAGAATATGTGCACAATATGAATATGTGATGAACATTATTCAATGAACAAAGAAGCAAAGCTTGCTTATCTAAACTAATATTTTAAGGAAAAAAATTGTTTGTTTATTTGATGGTTTTTAATGGATTAATTCCAAGAGTATTTAACTGATTTTAAAAATTATTCACGCTAGTCTATCTACATTTTCAAAGAGTAACATGGGATTTAAGTTATGTTGAAAAAATAGAGATCACAAAAAACTTCAATAAGGTAACCCCAATAATCAAAAATGTTTCTATAGAAGTGAATTATTTGATATGCGTGCCGATCGTGTCGATAGTTTTGAATATCAATACATTCATTTGTATTTTTGAATTGTTCATCATTCGCCATGTAGAGTTTATATTTAAGTCATTTGAACGACTTTAGTTGAAAAAACTAATCAGTAAAGTTTATTGTATGATTTTCACTATAAGGGTTTTACTAAAACCGTGACACGTGTTTCGCTATACGATAGCTTTTTCAAACG
>WOGM01000105.1:0-17151 GCA_015342125.1 Leptinotarsa haldemani | reverse complement strand
ATTAGCCAAGGGAGTAGTTGTTTCCTGATAGGTGTCAGTCCATTAAACCTACTGTGTAGGTATATCGAGACTGGCTTGAACGTATAAAGTTCATTTCTTCAGATTATATACAAACTGATTCAAACTGTAACTTTGTAAATATGAAATCGTTTGAATTAGCAAACTAGGAACACAACTGTAGTTTTATAGAACTTTCGGTCGGTAGCCGGTCGGTTCGACCCGTGTTAGAAATTACACGTTAAAATGTAAGACCTCGTTAGTCGTTAGCGCGCACAAGTTTCGGCTTCTGAGGGTTGTCGCTCGTAGGGGTGCGACAGCTGGTTAACGGAAAAACATTTTTTCTTTGTAAACTGTGTTTTTGAATATGTGCAGTAACTTTTAATATACCTGTTAAGTTCTCGATTACAATTTTAACTCAATTTTATCTATGAAATCAAAAAATTATGATTCCCCTATAAAACCTGTTTCAGTTCGTTTTTTTTTTGTTTTAGGATCTGACACTTAATTGAGGATAGAAACAATTAAGTGAAAAAACTTATTGACAACATTGAAGGATAAACTGAAAATGCATGATGAAATTTATGAACAGGTCTGTAACTATTTATAATTCACTGCTTGAACCTTTGGTGTAGTAATGAATATTACTGGAGTGTTTTTCCAACACCAATTCGTTATTTTCAACACCTCGACACATATATCGATCACCAAGTGATAATCTTCAAGAGAAAGATTAAACTAATCATATTAAACTAATCAGTTTAATCAGATTATACTAATCAGTTTAATCTTCCTCTTGAAGATGATCACTTGGAGATCGAAACACGTGTTGAGGTGTTAAAAATAACGATTTGGTGTTAGGAAAAAACTCCAGTCATATTCAGGTCTGTAAATAACATTGAATTATTGAATTATTATTTTGATAACATTGATTTTTCAAAAACTGTCATTGCCGATATCGGGTGGAGAGATACAAGTAGATACTCATGCATTCAAAAATATTGAGGTTGCTGGTCTTTATATTCACGAATTTTGTATATAGGTGTGTAGAAATAAGCTTATTATACGTTCCCAACATCCTTATGTTACTTGTTTTTTTTTTCAAATAATCTCCTTTATGAAAAATTTTTCATAGGTAATATCCTTAAACTATAACAACAACCGTGTAATTTACGTAAATGGATGTTAAATTGTCATTATTATTGTAGAGGCATGTGATGGTAATGCGTCCGAATGTAGAATTTGTGCGGGCAGCGAGCATGAAGCGTGTAAATGTTTCAATTCTTAACATTTAAGAGCCAGTTCAGTAATGTTCTAATTCAATTAAACCATTTAAATGATAGCTGAGTGTGTATTTAATATTAACGTGGAGAACGGTAAAAACTCTTTTGTAGGCCAGGTGAATTAGATTTCGTTCCAATTAATTGAGAATTGTTCATCTGTTTCTTCCAAGAGAATCTTTGTGCTGGATAGTCCATCAAACTAATCTTGTAATTTTCAACTGTTTGCTGATTCAATACTTAAAAAATTATAAAAGTTTCAATATGAAGATAACTTTCATTTGGAAAACTGAGGTCTTATTAAACTCGACAATTTTGTTTGTTCGCGTACCCATCGCGTACATCATCACTGAAAATGATTTTTCGATGAAAATAGGGTCAGTTGCCAACTGCTAAAGAGCCCATTCAGTGAACACCAGTCGTTTACCTTTAGTTTCTGGATCAGTTGAATTTAGTAAAGGTGCAGGCCCAAGGACGCAAAATTTACCAAGTTGTGGTCTGCGAACGGTCGAGTTCTTGTGAGCGTCGCGAAATCGACTGCCTCGGGTTCTCCTGCACACTCTCACAGACAACGGCGATGTTTTAGGCAGATCTTGAGTTTCATCCACGTGCGAGTGTTGTTCAATCGTTTACTGAACCAGTCAGTGGACTCAAATTTATTTACCACATTGCGAACAGTCCTTGCAGAACGATTTTGGCGACCGTAAAATGAGCGAAGCGCGCGAACAGAACACGTGTTGTTGAATGCTATATGAGTCCATGGTGATTTGGCAAAATAGACTGAAATTATTTGACAGATGAAGATTTTAAGAAGATGGCCATTAACAATTGTCCCTTTTGAAGACTCTATATATAAAAGAGTTGAAATTTCACTCACATAGAACATCCTCAATTATATCGATGCTTCGGAATTATAAACTTGTCGTAATGTAATAAATGAATTGATTGCTTCATCTTATGTTATCCAGATTAGTGTTGAAGAAGCAAAAAGGCAGTATATTATTCCCAAACACAGACGACAGTGTTCCCAGTAAGTGAAATTTGCCTCTTTTTTATACTACATTGTATAGCAATCGTATTCAGTTCCATAACGAATGTTTGGAGTACAAAGTGAATAGGAAAAAGTGTTTTTGTATAATCCAATGTTCATATCGAATTAGTTGTTTTGGAAGTATTTTTTCTTTCGTGTAATTCAATGTTAATGTGGAAGTAATTGTTAAGAGATGTATCTGTTTATGTTTGTATCTAAAAGTTACTTCTTTGCATCACCTACAAATCATTGAAAATAATTCATTTTGGAATTGATTGCTTTCTTTCTTTCTATGAAAGTTTTTCACATTTTTTGTATAAAGATGGAGAAGTAGAAATCCAAAACTCTTCACTTTCAAAAATGTGTTTAGCAGTCTACACATAACGACCGTTTTGAGCAAATGAAAACTAATCAAATGTTCTGATTTGAATGTCAACTCATTACATTTCAATAATTATGTTTCAGCAACAGTTTCTTTTAGACATAATCACACCCATGATGTTGTGGTAATGCTCGGTTCACAATATGTTGAAATCCAAGTTACAAACAATTCTTCCATTGAAATGCACTTCGAATGCTATGCTTTGTGTATTAAAAAACAATTTGAATATATTCATGTCATCAAGATATCCACCATCAAGTGAGTCTAATGATTCATTTGTTAAAAAACTTTCAATCGAACGAGAAAACTTCAATTTTTTGTGGTGACCTTTATATGAATTATTTAAAAGATTGCTGTAAAAAAATCATCATTGTTAGATATGACTGTAAAAAATACCGAACCAATTAAAATTTTTAGATATGAGTTGACTTTTTCGTCACTAAAACGGAGTCCGAACGAATTCATTTTTAGGAAGATTTTACTTCTGATGATTTTGTGTACGATACTTTTGTCTATACTATTCTGCACATAATGGATAAAACGTGTTGGAAAACAACGTGAACTTCATATCAAAAAGTATCCTCAGTGCTATTTTGCAACTGAAAAATAAATTCAATGGTCACCAACGTACTTCTCATTTCGCCCATTTTACGGTTGTCATACTCGTCCTATCGAGAGGACTATTTATTCGCAATGTTGTGGATAAATTTGATTCCACTGGCTCAGTAAACGATCGACCAACACCCGTACGCAAAACGCAAGATCTGTCGAAAACATTTCCGCTATCTGTGACACTGTGCAGGAGAATCTGAAGCTAGAAAATCATCGATAATGAAGTAAGGCGATGTGGCCCATTTCTGGATGAATGGGTACGTGAACAAATAAAATTGTCGAATATGGGACGATACCAATCCACATGATATTCTAGAGCGTCCAATTCATCCCAAAAAATTCACTGTTTGGTGAGGATTGTGGGTTGACGGCGTCATCGCTTCATATTTTTTTGGGAACGACGTTGGCCAGGCCATTCCTGTCTTGTGGAATTTTAAGTCGCAGGTGTATGCGAATAAGCTATAAAGCACAGTGGTCCTCCAAGCCAACATAACCCATGGCATCGGTCAAATTCAGCCTGATTAAAGCACCAGTAAATGGATAATGAAACATTTCGGATGCGTTTCACCCAGAGAAGCCGTGGCGGACGTTTGAAAGATGTTATATTCCACACATTATAGCATCAATAGGTCTTTTGAACGAATAGAAAATATCGATGATATTTCATACACACTTCTGTTTTATTTTAATGTATTGGTCTTCATGAAAAATTAATTTTACTCTCATTATCAACCATTACGCGAACTTTCGATAAAAATATCGTTTTATCTGATTTGATTGTCAAATCTAGTAGCAATTTTATGTCTCCTATTTATTGAATTGATCAAAAGTCCATACCGTCAAATAAAAAACTAGTGGACACCATAAACATGCTTTCGATACGAGGGACATACAACCATTCATGCTGCTCACGCATTTTTGACATAACAGTTTTCTTGAACGTAATACAATCATACAAACACGTCCAGTCACATTCACAGTAATGCCTCTCAACATAAAATACGATCTGATACGAATCTGTAATTATTCACGTTTACAGGTAACAACAAGAAACATTCTTCATTGTGTTGGCATTTATGGAATCCGAAACTAGAATGAAATGAGATGGAAGGAATGTCGCTGGAGATAATTATCCTTCGATAGATGTTAGCTTTTTTGAATAGTCTAGCCCCGAGTGCTAGATTTAGAGTTCTAATTTTAACACGTAGCTACATCTATTAATCTATAGGGTTATTGGGCAATCAATTCTTTATTACTATCTTCAAATGGCTTGGGAGTGTTCAGGACAAGTCATAAAAACTACATAAAAAGCTAGGTGAGACTGCGAAATTATAAAAAACGAATATAGCACAGACCGTTTTGAGCAAATGAAAACTAATCAAGTGTTCTGACTTGAATGTCAACACAATACATTCCAATTATGGTTTTTTGAATTCAACAACAATTTTGTAAATCTCCAATTACACCCATGCAGCAATGATATTATATGGATATAAGAGAATATAATGAAGCTAACATACATTTTCTAGGATGAAACTGGTGGAAAGATAGGCCTTGATCACTCAAAACTGTTTTAATTTAACCCAACATTTCGGTTCACTATTAAATCATAATCATGGGTGCTGAAATGCTACAATAATAATCAGTTTGTAGATATAAAATTTCACAATAAATAAGTAAGAGAATGTTAAAGGCATAAGAATGCAAGTCGCCTTAGTTCGGTTTTGCTACTGTCAAAAAATAATATGATATGCACCATGAATACTTCCTTCTTCCTCTTGATTTCATTGCATCAATTGTCTTGCTAGCTATGGACTGTTGAATTTGGCATTTGTGGTTCTTATCGTTAATTATACAAACTTTGCCAACTTCTTATTATATATAAGCTCAGAACTTGATTATTGAAGGGTGTATCTCCCTGAATGGTAATGAAAAATGCTTGATATTGAATCCCAGTACGATGCGTTCAGATTCTTTATGTATGATGTTTCATTTGCACTACTGTTGCTTTTTTTGATTTCAATCATTTCACGAGGGAGTATGTTTCATAGATTGTATTTTTTAGCAAAGATAACGGCATTTTCAAAATCGAATTGGTATGGGCAACATCAAGTTGCTTAGTACTTTATTTTTTTGTTTTCGGATATTCTTTCCTTGTTTTGTTTGTCTTATGTGAGTTGCATTACGATCTTGACATGATATCTTGTATATTATATTAGATTGCAATTCTAATGGAGTGACGGTTTTCTGGAGAGCGTTTTCATTTTCAAAATCTATTTTTGTTTTCGTCTTTGAAGATATGGACTAGTTTTAGATACGTTTTGTCAAAGTGTATATTTTTGTCCCAAAATTTGGAGTCTAATATTCGCAGGACCCTGATGGCCATGTTGGAAATTATATTAATTCATTATATTAATTCATAAATCTTTTCGAAAACGTTGGTTTCCTTTCCAAGTTTGTAACCATTTGGTGACTGTCAAATTTGATAACGGGGACATCTGAAAATTGAATTTTGTTGTTGGATTCAATTTCTATGGTGAACTGAAGTTCATTACAGTGAGTTTTGAACGTATTTAGGACCCAATCAATTCTGTTTTTATGATTTATTGTGGAATTATCATCTACATATGTTTTGAAAAAAAATATTTTTTATTTTGAGGCTTTCAAGACATTGTTCTTGTGATTCCGACATTGTGGTATCTGCAAAAATGTTAAAATAAGGTTTTCCATACCAAGAGCAGAGAAAATACTTCAAAAATTGAAGTGATTGATATCTATCAAGTGTCATTTCATTAATTTATTATTGTTGGGAGGTTATCGGTACGTTGGTGAATGAGCGCTTCACAGCTAATGAGACCATTATTTGGTTTTGGTGGATTTTAATGCCTTTAATCGAAATTATGAAATTGAAGATTTTCTGACATATCTTTCATCTTTGATGAATGCATGTTTGAATATGTCTGCCATGAATCTTCACAGTTTGTCTGTGGGTGCTCATACGAAACTATTTATGGGAAAAATACATCTTTGCAAAATATCTATCCCGACATTTTGATAGTTTTGCATGTGGCTCGCCTATCATTTTAGTTATTATTTTCGACTGGTTCATAGAAACATTTCATTATCATCCATTGCTGAAGCCATCAATACTACTAACACATCAATATCCTCTGCTGTAACAATTGCATCATAAAAGTTATTATCTAGAGCTGACTGGTCGATATCACTTCATCACAGTTTTCTGCAGAGAAAACTAATGAAACGATTTTTATTTTAGCTCCTTTCTGAAAGTTCGTTTTCACAGTAGCCGATCGGGTTGACGTGGAAGCTTTGCTCCACTCACTCCATCTACCATTGCGTGAATCGGTGGTTTAAGCCGCAGGCCGGACCATCGATTTTCACTTGCTACCGTCCAACTAAAAATCCAAAGTTCAAAATTCTTTAATTGTTTATTTGGTTACAATACTAACAAAAAATCTATTTACAAAAACGGCAGTGTGGTTAGGGAAGAAAGGGGATAGACATAGGAGAAAGAATGGTAGGAGGATTACTGTTTTATTGAGCCTAACAAGACAGCAGAAGATACGTCGTCACACGGTCCCACGATTATACAGTGGGAGGCACCCCGCTGGTGTTAATGGGTAACTCTGCGCTCAACAGATTTTCGCTATAGCCTCCATCTATGACGTCTATCTTCCCGCCGAAGCTGACTAGAGAGTTATTCTTGGGGTGCAATTTCGATATTGCTTTATCTCATTCAATCTATGTAAACGTATGTTAGTTGTCTGGAACCACCTGGAGAAAGTTCATGAAAAAAACAGTTAAGGGTAATTCTGCTATCACGCTACAGCTTGAATTATCTCATACAATTTCTCCATAAACTAAGCGTGATCATGTTCTCTCCGTTTATGAAAGATATCCAATAAATCACAGATGAGCCGGTGATAACTCCTAATAGCCGTGACGTCCCTCGTCAGCGGAATTTGAGGCCAAAAAAACTTGAGGAATTTCTAAGACAGCATCCTAATATGTTCAGTGACTGTCTCTACTTCAGCCAGATCTAACAGGTCAACTAATGACACGTATCTGTCACTATTTGTGCAAATACGGAGCACCTTGTTCAGCATCTTTTCGAGTCTCTGTGAAGGAAATCTCTTAAGGCCGCAGAACACAGGAGAGACGTACAACATAGCTCGTCTTCTTCGTAAATAAGCAACGGCTACGGCGTTTTGTTGCCGTAGCCGTTCGTTGGATCTGAAAATTCAGGCGCCTATCTATGATAACTAACAAATATCGCGCGCTCTTCTGCTCATCAACGTTCACGCCTTTGATTCACAATCTCTCAAAGATTTTTACGTTGGTAAAATTCTTCGAAAAGTTGAAGAGCTCAGTTTTCGATGTGTTCATTTCAATTTTGTTCCTGTTATAGTACGGCAAGACCATTCTGTCGAAGTTGATCTGCACTGCTGCTCAACCACCTCGCTCGAGAACGAATGATCGTAAATTGCGGTATCGTCCACATAGATACTCACATTCATTCGCGAGAAAGTCGTACGTGTACTGTGAATACAGGTGCAGTGATAAACAGGACCCCTGCCAGACACCTGCTTCAATCAGGTAATGTGAAGATGTGGTTTGGTCCACTCTCACACTACGGATTCCGACCTTATCGAAATCCAAATTGCTTCTCCGGGACAAGTTTCATCTTCCCCTCTAGGCGAAGAAGGCTTCCTAGTAGTACTTTATCGGCGACCTTCGCGACCGCACTGAGCAGCGAGATCAGGCGATAGCTATCAATCAGGTATCTAGCTTTACAGCTTTGGACAACTTGGGTAATACTGATGTTCAACTGTTGCGTTAACAATATGGATTAACAACACAAGACCCTTACGAGGTAAATTGAGGAGTAAAACTGCTTCGATTCTATCAAGCTCCGGGGCTTTGTTTTATCCCAAACGCTTGATGGTTTCTACAATCTCATCGTAGCTAGTAAACCACTGTACTAGGCTATATTCCGTCATGGCCAGAACTGGTCTGCTCCTGAGCATGTCAGCAACGCTGGTGGTATTCTCATGCTCGATGCAGTTATAGGCAAAATACTCCCCGAACAACTGAGCCACTGCCACCTTTTATTGGTGAACTAGACGCTTTTATTGATCTTCGCCGTGAGAAGTATCATACATATTGTTCATGTTATGTAAATAACGTTGTTTTTATTTTGAAGACTTCCGAGGAAAAAACTTTTTTCCAACAATTATAATCGGCACTTAAACCGTAATGCAACATAAAAAACTTCAGTAGGTGAAAGGAACCATCAGAAAAAACAAAGCTCAAGTTCAGTTACCCATTCATAATGCCAATAATTGAAATTAGGCTTCGAGTAAGGATAATGAACATAACCACAATTATGACAACAAACAACTCATTAAACTCGCATGATATTACCTATTAGAAACTGAAAGTTTTCAATCGATTTGTTATTAGAACTAATAATTAATTCAGAAGGAGTGGTATCCTAAACAAATTATTTAGAGCAACAAAAAACTCTCCACGTAAGGAAAGATATAATCTTCTTGAGTAAAAGTCAATTAAAACGCGCCAATTTACCATTTATGAACGAGCGATTGTATTCTCCTCTGGTTGGTAGTATGTTTTTTGCTCATTAGTGAATTTTGAATTCATTCAGTATTATTGAATAATAATACATCAGATCTTGTGAATGAATTCGAAAATGCGTACTCTGAAACTGAATTGATATCTACTTGTTTGAATAAAAACTCATTAATATGGCTCAGTGTATGATTTTTAATATGAAAGACTTCATAAGAATTGCGAAACGGCTTTCTCAAGAAAATATAATGAATTAATTTTGAATTACAACTATTTTATTCTCTAACAATATTGGTTAGTAATTCATCTTTTATTCTTGTGGAAGCTCACAATAGTAAGTTTCAATATGGAATCTCATCATGCATCGACATGTACCATTCAATTTGTTCAAATAGTTTTGTGTCATAAAAGTAACTATTCTTTTAACAATTGTTTGAAGACTAAAATCCAAATTTTGGAATTTTTCATATTTTCTCACAGCAATAATGTAATGTAGTACAATAATGGCTTCGGCAATGAAATATATTTTAGAACCTGAAATATGACAAAAGAAAATGTCAGACTTGGGTGAAGGACGTGGTAGAAAAGTACATTGACGCCTATTTCCGAAATTGCCGAAAGTGACATTATTTTAGTAAGGTTGCTCCTATCGATTATACAAATTATACAAAGTTGAATTTTCAAAATTTTACTAGAATTTTCATGAAAATCACGAAAGATGGATGTATGGGCAAATTCCTAAGAAAATCTGCTTTAAGAGACCTGGATTTCAAAAAATAGTTTCACTTTGGATTCGTGAACTAACGAGTGGACATTTTGTAAAAATTCAAGTAATCTCATGTAATAAACTTGAATGTAACAAGCCATCACTTAACGAAGCCACAACTCTTTTTGTTTGAAATCAATATATACATACTCCTTCGAATGCAATTGTTTAATAATGTATATTACAAATATGTATGTCAAACTTTAGAAAACCTCTACCTCACTCGTGCATGAATCTTTTATGTTCGAAATACATTCAGATGGGAACCAAAGAGTTAATTTAAATGAACAAACAAAAAACTCATGAAAGAGTAATGTATCAAAAAAGAAACTATTCATTCTTCAAAGGAATCTTCTGATCTCCATGTAATACCTCAATACTCTTTCTATCATATGCCTGGTTCAACTCATCCAAACTCTCTTCTTTATGCACCTTCGCATCCTTATCTTGTCTTTCAAATTCATTTCCCACCAAATTGAAGCTGACGAAATGCGGAGAAGCCAAGGAATTCCTCAAAGACTTTTTTTGAACAGAGTGGCCCAACAAGCTGTGCAAGCTGGGGCTAGCGAAATCGCCCATGTTATAATTATTTTCGACAGCAATTTGGTGCTCAAAGTTCTCCTTGAGGGCATTTATGCTCTTTTTGATAGCCTCCCTTGAAGCAGACTCCAGTTCCATATTCTCGTTGTTCAAAGCCTTTTCCAGCAGAGAAGTCAGCGAGTGGATGCAAGAACGCAATCCTGCTTCCCTGTGTTTTCTTTCTTTATCTTTTCGCACGTACTCGCTGGGAGAAATCGACAGCAAGTGTTCCACCCTGTCGTTGTACCCATGTCTCATCACAATTCTGGAATCACCGCGAGTTGGGATTACCCAACCGAAATTTGAGGCATTGCTCAACTTCTTGTTCAACCTCCTGGTGTATGAGGGCACGTAGTAAGATTGTCTCGTTGCAGTCGTTTCGATCTTCTGGGGAAAGATCTGGGTGTGCAGCCGGGATATCGTATGATAGGAGCAGCTTTCAGCGTCTTTCAACTGAGGATGTCTGTGTCTCAGTTTGATAGCAGCTCTGGTGTTGGTCCTTCGGAAGAGATTGTTGACTTCGAAGATCAGTAAGCAGTGGGTCACGCAGATCACTGAAGCTATGAATGTTTCTATTGCGAAATGGGGGTATGAGTAGATGTGAACTAGGATGTTGTTAGTCAGTAATTTCACTAGATAATTGACAAATTCATCCATTATACAGCAATTTGGACATTTTTCGAGAATTTTGAACGTCAAACTTTGGGATGACTTTTGATGGATGTCAAAAATGTTTATTTCATAAGGGGGAGTTATGATGTATCTAACGTCATTTCCAAGACTCATACAGGGTTTATTTTTATCTTTCACTTAGATGGTTTAGGAAAATTTGACAAAAATAAAAAATGATAATTTGCAAAAATAGGATGTAGGAAAGATCTTTTCAATCACGGACACTTTGAATTTAGTCCGACAAGATTAGAGTTCAGATCTTCGAAGTTGAAATTGTTTATTCTATTAGAACTTACTTTTCAGGAACATTTTCATTTTTTTATTCAATTTTTCTTCAAATTAAATGGCTTTTTGAATTTTTCTATGTCGATTAAATTTTCAGGAAAGTTGCGAAACATTTGTGAACAAACAATAGGAAAGTACTAAATATATACATGGAGTTCTAAAACTAAAATACTGTCAACGTTAGCTTATTCTTGTATATACATAATTGGGTGAAATCGGAAAATATTGTTTACGAAACGTAATGATATACAAATGCAGTTCGGACGTAAACAACAGTTCCCCCGTCTTAACTTTCGAACGGGACAAGAGTCGAACAAAATGTTTGTAAAAAAATAATTTTGATACTTTTTGATACAAAAGCCAATAGTGTTACATCACTCGCCACCGAGAGGCCGCTCTAAACTTTTTTTTCTCCATTTTCCACCCTTTGATATTTCAATTCTCTAAAAAATGAATTTGGGTAACCGGTTGCAAAGTATAGCCATTCAAAGAGGAAATGCGGCTTGGTTTTTTGGTACTCTTTCTAATTCTAAATAATTCAATGAATTTTACATGTTTTCTAAAAACCAACTTTATAGAAAGAAGAAAGGTAATAACAAACTACTTCATGGAGTTTGAACGAAATTATAAAATGTTTCCAAATATTTAAATTGTCCAGTAATACATTCTTCAGTCAAATTCCTTGAGCTTAATGGATTGAAAATTATTAGCAACATCTGTTTCATGAACAGTATAATCCAATGTTCATCAAACACGAGATGGTTATTGGAATATTTGAAAAAGGATGAATACATGAAAGATATCAATACTAGTATTTCCAGTATGAAGGATGCTTTAATCAAAGCGTTCTCAGAAGTTATCAAGGAGTTGTTGTCAGGAGATTAATTTGATAGAGTAGTGAATAGTCTCCTCAAAAAGTCAGATTCAAAGTTTTGCCCCTCGATTCATAGGTCATGCCCATCAAGATGCCCAGGAGTTCCTTCGTTATCTTTTAAAAATATAACATGAGGACGGTAATAGAATTAATGAGAACCTAAATCGATCCTAACAGAGATTGACAAAAAATTGAGCGACAGCGAAAAAGACAAGAATCATAGTTCAGATATTTGAGGATGTATAACTCTAAGATTGATAAGTTAAATTTGCATTATTTTATTGCATTAAATGCGTTGCAAAGTTGTTGGTGTTTGAATTTGGGACTAGGAATTTCGTAGCTGTTTTTTGGAAAGAGAAATATTCAGTAACATATTTTGCAATAGAAATTAGTAATTTCGAGGGCTTGAAACGATATCGTTCCATTTGAAACTTGTCAACATTAATCTTATATATAGTGAATGTTCAGCTCCGGCAATAAAAAAGCTATTTTTGAACACATTTCCAATATTTTGGAATGTTTCTGAGGTAATGCTGTCACAAATTTCGAATATTCTGTTTTTGAGTTCCCGCATTGTCTCAATTTGCTCCAAAGGAAAAAATAGAGAGTCAAATCCGGTGAACGAGTAGGCTATATTCCAACGGACCGCACCTACCAATCCACATGCCTGGTTATGTCTGATCCAATCAATCTCTAACTGGCCTAAAGAGGTTTTGAAAAGTATCGAAATATAATTGCCAATTGGATTTTCCTCTAGAAACAATCAACAAAATTAATTCTCAATATTCCTGCCCAGACATTCATTTTCTCAGGATTCTGAGTATGGCCTTTCCGGAAAATATGTGGGTTTATGTCTGACCAGTACCGCACATTTTGGTTTGAAAAGTGCATTCGTCACTGAAACAAATACCTTTGATGCAGTTTCGATTTGCGATCAAACGTACGGACATTACCTAACAAAACCCCATTTTTTCGTAAGGGCCATCTTCATTTAATTCATCTTATATCTTCAGTTTATAGGTATTTCTTGACAGTATTGTCGAGATATCTTTCTCACGAGCAACTGCTGACATGGACGCAGGGGTTTATTCACTACAGACAAAACGGTTCCCATCTGTTTCTCGTAAAGTATATGTTTTCTTTTAGCATCTTCGGCTCTAGTTTCACTTCCAGTTTCTTGATAATTTCCCACCAATTCCCCGAGACATTCTCGGCAGATCAGGAAATTTTGTTATTTTGTCCGACTTTGATATCTTGCCTCGTTTGAAAGTTGAGAGGGGGAAGACTATTAACGTCCGCACTGTGTGTGCGGACGTGTGTGCCATGTGTTCTTAAAGTTAGTTTGGAATGTAATTCATTGTCATATGTCAAATACTATTGCAGAAAAATCTGCAATCATGAATTATAGGTTAAATCGAAAAAGAAATATTTCTGAGGTGATATTAGTTATTATGATTTCATTCAATTTTATCTACATTTTATTGCATGCATTCATAATTTACAGTCAAACGCCTTTGAAAAATCTGATAATATTAGAACAGTTATTTTTCCAACATCGTAACAAGAATTGAGGTATACATATCTACGTAATCAATTACGAAATTATTTCTAACCAACTCCAAATTCTTAAATTGATGCTTAGCAACACCAAACAAATCGTTTTCGTCAATAAGAAGGTGTGTTCGTTCATAAATACTTCCAATGAATATGCTAATTCACGAAACAAGTTTCTCACAGATGTTTTTCAACAAGAATGGCCTCCATCAATGAAATATAACAGTTCAACAGTTCTACTTTGATGGATTATTGGCGATAATCAAGATGGAAAATATGATAAAAACTGACAACAGCTCGAACAGTGCTGAAAATAAACGTAGGAGGGTTTTTAAATCAAAATCCTCGCACGATTCGAATAGGTCATGAACGGTTCGTGAATTATTGTGGAATTGTTAATTTGAGATACATTTCGTAAGATACTTACAACTGGCACAGATAAAAAAAAGGTATAACTAGAATCTCTATAAAGCGGAAAATGAATTGAACACAAACATTTCTTCCACACAATAAAACTACATCACTTTTTCCGGAAGAGTTATTAACCAAAAAAGTTGATGTCATCAGGTAATGAAATATACGTTGCAAAAACATCATCAGAAATCAGTTCGTATAATTTCCCGTTAGAGATATCTAACAAAAATAAAGACCAATGTTTTTTATATCTAAAACTCTAAGACATACAGTAACTCCGGTACCTCTTGAAAATTTGCTGGAAGTAGTGAATATGAAATCATTTTTTATTACAGTATACAAGTAACGTTTTTTATGGAACATGAATGCTTATTTTTGCTGTTTTCGGCAAAAAAAACTACATATAAGGAAACAATTTTATAGTAGGCCATGAAATAATGAAATATACATATCAAATTCAGTGCCAAGTACATAAATCACTTGATCCACGCGAATATGTATGGTAAATGCCATAAACATTTTCATTTACCAAATTTTGATGAAGATTTTTTTAATAGAAACGTCGAGAAATATATGCAACACATTCAAAAAATTAATTAATGGGTATTCATGCTTATCTGCGAAATTTCAAGAGATATTTGAAGTTAGTATACGTTTTCGAGTTCCCAATATGGAAAATATTGGTCTCTACTGTTTTGAAACACTTCTGACACCTGACACTGATGTCGTTAGTCCAAAGAGAAACATCGAGAAATCCCTTTATCATGGTGGGGGCTACTAAAATTTATGAAAAGTATCAGATGCTCGCATTAAAAGTTGATAAAATCCAAAGAACGAAACTTCGCTTTAAACATTTTTTGTATCGTGTTAGGAATTATACGTTAGAAGGTAAGACCTAGTTAGTCCTTAGCTCGCATAAGTTTCTCAACTTCTGAGAGTTGTCGTTCGTATGAGGGCGACAGCTGATTAACGAAAAAACAGATTTTAAACAGATAAGAATAAGATAAATGATAAAAATGGTAAAAACACAGAAAGTTTTATTTCTCTTTTCTGCACACAAATCATTTGATTATTTCAAATAAATTCGTAATACCTATTATGAATAAAATTAGTGCTTAGTATTGCAATGTTATTCATAACAGTGCTGATGAGGTGAAAAAAAACAAGTGTCTTGTCCCGAAACTTTGAAGTACACCAATGAGAATGATGATGATAATGATTAATACATATTGTATAGCGTTCCTATAAATGGTTTATGTTTCATTTTGAAACGAAGTTTGTAGTACATACTGAATGAAAAACAGTGCTTTTCATGTAAATTAATGTTCATATAAAACAGTTGTTCCGAAGTATTTTTCTTTTCATGTTATTCAGTACTCATGTGGAAGATGTTATTTCCACAGGGCTTTTTTCCGGTTTGTATCTGAAGAAATATTCGCGTAGGTACTAGATATCTTTATATTGTAGTTATTGTTTTCTTCTTTTTCTTGGAAGTTTCCCACATTTTTTGTTTGACGATGGAGAAGTAGAAAGCCAAAGAGCTTTCTCAACTGATCCCTTCTGAAATATTCTATTCAATAAGATGCATAATTCATTGACATTTTTGTGAGATTTGAATGTATCAAGCAACAAACATTTCCACAACTTGCTCCGAGGCCGATGTCTGTTTCGATCACACGAAAAAAACCAAACCCCAATCATTTCTACTTTAAGCCCAAAGAAAAACAAAGTATTTTTCACGGATCTGATGAATAAGATATATTCGAAAAAAAATGAAAAGTATTCAAGATGAAGGGGGTTATATTTTTAGGAGTGAAAGTAGAAAGCCAAAAACTTTCTTTCCCAAATATTCAAGATAGTTTTGAAAGCTAACAACGAAATTCTTTGAAACTACATCATCAGCACAACAACCCATTATTTTCAAACAAATCCATGTAGAAATAACTGAAAAAACTCACATCTATAATGTTACATTAAAAATAGATTGAGAAATATGAACTATTACTTTTAATATCTCATATTAATGTTCAGCTTCTTTTCAGCGCTACCACAGCATATTCAAACAAATTATTCCTATAGAAAGCTTGAACCTTCTTGCTTCATAATAACGCCTTATTAAGAACATTACGGGCCCAAAACTTCTTCGAAAGATAAAAGCGAAGACAACAGTAAGAAGTCACTTTCATCGTTGATTTTCACAGAAGAAAGAAAATAATTGTATTAGGCTTAATCGCTCCCGACTTCCATCTGAAATTACAATGAAGCCTAATCGAGAATGTTATGCAACACTGTATCACACTAACTGAGACAAAAACGAGATACTTCAATAGGCGATGAGGACAAGAGTTGCCGCACACTGACATATAGTCAATGCAACTGCTGCAAAATTGAAAAGGGAATATTTTTTAGAAATGATCAGTTTTTGGGAAAACATTTTCTAGCTTTCTACTTCTCTATCATTATACGAAAAATATGGAAAATTTACAAAGAAAGGAACGAAGTAATTCACTTCAATGCAACTGTTTACATGATAAAAACTGTGTTTCAAAGGATTTGTAAAACATCATTGATTATTCAAAGCATCTTCAACTTCAACTAAATTTTGAAGAATGCGAGTTGATTACTCTTTCAACTCCGATTAATATTTCCGAATCCATTTTGAAATTGGCTCCTGGCATAGGAATTTTTGAAAAGTCTAAATGAAGTCTTCTGAGTGCTCCTCTCTCTAAAGATTCACTTTCAGAACTCTTTGAGAAAAACGGGAATCACTCAAATTGCTGATCACCATATTGAATGAACTTCCAAAACACGTTGCATTTTTTCTTTTGAAAAATTGTTTGACGATTCCAAAACTCATGTACGCCCTCAGATGTTCCCCCACTTAGTCAAGTCAGTTAGAGCTTGACAAAGTTGATAATTTACACCGCACTACGACGGAATATGTTACATACAATCATTTCAATAATGATTAATGGCTCCAAGCAAGGCTTCTTGTGAACCTTGGCGGACTAGGGCTACGTACGGTTTTTTCCGTAGCTGTCATCAGTCAATAGTGTTTCTGATCTTATCGATTCCATCCTTCCTTTCATATTTATC